>JAHDVE020009576.1:0-99188 GCA_022606495.2 Halesus radiatus | reverse complement strand
AAAAGATAAAAAATAATAAGTATTCGTTTCATTGGGTGGTACTCTTAGTCACCACCATCACGAGACTTGCTCCGGATTTGTGAGGATTGTAGGGCTTTTATTGACTCAGAAGTTAAATATCTGGGGTTCTCACTTCTCGGGTATGTGAAGACAGCCGCTGAGGAGCGTCTGCTTCCTTCTTTTGTCTTCTTATTTCTCATCTCTGTCAGTCAGACGTAAACTTTCGGAGGCATTCCTTTTGTACAAAATTATGCATGCATCAATTGATACACCAAACATTTTATCACAAATCAACATTAATACACCAACAAGAAAATTAAAAGGCGAATAAAAGACATTTGTTGTATTAAAACCTATCTCACGAATATGGTATATTTCTCTCCTTTACTGCGGATATTAAGAAATTGCAATACTATACATTTCTCTAATAATGAAATAGACGTTTTTAATGTTACAATTAATTAATTTAAAAAATATATATTTACCATTAATATCAAACTGAACTGATAATGTGATGATGCCCTTTATTAAGTATCAAAACAGTGTACCATTAGCACAGGTGACAATACGGAGTTAGTTTATACACCTACTTATAATATGTTTTCGATCTTTCGCTTGTTTGTCATTTGCTTTAGTATCATTTTTGGCAGTTTATTATACTTATTAATTATTATTACTTTTTAAACATTCATGTTTGTAAGTTTTGGGCATATTGCCTGTTTTATGTACTAAAATAAATTAAAATAAAATAAAAAAAATCTCTTCGACTACTCTTATCTCAATTGTATCGCTAGCGGAGGCAGTTTTCTTTAACGTGCGTTTGTGCAATGAATACTCATAAAAAGATAATAAAATAAAACAAACATGCATCTTAATATTATCATACTTTAAACAGCGCGCCATTCATATTCTGTGCTAAAAATATGCCAATGCTGCCCGAGAGCGAGTCCAAGAATTCAGTGTTCATGGTGCTTTCTGTCCTAAGAAATAGTTCATACATGGACCGTGTACGCAGCTAAAAGAAGAATATTTTGAAAGAATTAAGAGATTTGTTTCTGTGATAATTGCGTTTTAAGTCATTATTAAAATATATATTAATACGAATATTATTTTTAAGTGGTTTTAAGGTTGTTTTTTTTTGTAATGCGGTTTACAAATCTTTGGTTATGTTTATTTACAAAAACGCACCGATAAATGATTAAACATACTTTTCTCCACTTTAAAAATCATATTCGTATTTTAAATATTTTGTAAAACATACAATGGGACGGTCAGAAAAAAGTAATATTTCTGATTAGATTTTGATAAATGTAAATTTATAAAATTTTTAATAAATATTTTTCTATTTAAAACATTATGTTTATCGTTTTGCTTAATAATACTATCATTATTTGAAATTAATAAATAATAACTCTCCGACGTCCCTCTCCCCTTAAAGAATAAAAATTGAGAAAAATGTAAGAAATACTCGTATCTATAACACCGTATCCTTTGTACTTTATACTTTTATTAGTTTTTTTTTTAAATTTTTAAATTTTATTTGAATCACTTGTTTCAAATTCCAAAAAAAAACATTAATCGTTTATTTCGCATCATTCACAATCTCATAAATTCAATTAGCATCTCTCTGAATGATTGACCTGTTTTATAATTACAACCGTAAAGCGCAATGCCTGCATTAAACGCAAGGAAGAACTTCAACATTGAATTCGTCAATTTGCCATATCAGACCATATCGGTTGTAAGTTTCAACCGAAGCGAGTGATTCACATTGACCGGGATAATACATGTCTGGAAAGTTAATAAAAACTGCAGCAGAACAGATAAGAGTCGATGACGCATAAGTGCATTATGGTAATGTGATGATGATGCCTCCAACAGCGGGCCGGCAATGCATTTTTCTGCGATAACTTTGCACAATGCACATGAGTGTTATCTATAAGTGTTTTTATTTGTACATACTTTATGTGATGCATGGGACTGTACTAATCTACCCACATTCCAGAATAAATAAATAATAATAATTATAATAATAATTATTACAATATCGTTATTTAAGAGTCATAGAATTGCAATCAATCCATTTCCAGAATTTAATTTTTTCCTAGGAATTATTTGTCCAAAAATGAAATTTAGCCATTTCTAATATTGCTTATCACGATTATATTGTATAATATGTACAGCCTGACAGTAAAATGTAGACATTTAATAAAGAGGAACTAATTTTTTCATTCCTATGGCACCATATTTGTCTTTTTTTCCACATTCGAGTATGACATTTCGTCAATGAAACAATCCAAGACAACATAACTCGATTACATTTATGTTTTTTTTTTTAAATATAATTTAGATCTGTGAATTTGAATGTGATTTAACATCAGATCCAATGAATGGGCATTTTGATACACATATTTCAAAAATACAAAAAAATCGCCTTTCCTTAGTTAGATAATAACAAAGTTTAAATATAAAATTGTCTTAGAATACGATTTCGGAAAATACCACTAATTTTTGGTCAAAAATATGGATTTGATTGAAGATTGTTTTTTTTAACCCTTTGAGGCACAAGATTTGAAACAAACAAAAAAATGCTTGTGTTTCACAGAATTTGGAAAACTTAGAAAGTACGTATGTACCATCTATTGGCCGATTTAGTAAGCCGTTGAAGTGGGCGGGACATAATTTAAACCGCTGTGTTTCAAGTGGTTTAAATTTTTAGAAGTGGTATAAATTACATCCCACCATGCAGCAAAAATTAAAAAAAGGTGGATTATTTTTGATACCACTATGCTTCAAGGGGTTCTCACTGCAACTTTCCTATGAGCCATATTAGTGCTGTCATTTTAAACCTTTTAAACGATCGCAACAACACCCATCCTTAATATATTTAAATGAAAAAAAAAAGATTTTACCACTTTATTATATTTAAAAATTGTCGACCGGTTTCGGTTGAACTCAAACTTTTTCAGGACCATAATCAAATTAACAAAATTAAAGAAGATATATATTGTGATAAAGAAAAATAAAGTAAAAGTGAAAGGGGTTAATTTAACCCAAAGTCTGATTTTAAGGATGTTTCCCTTTTCCCCTACCCTTCCTCACCCTTCCTCACCCTTCCTCCACCCCCCCCCCCCACCCCCCCACCCTTTCCCTACCCTTCCCCAACCCTTCCCTTACCCCCTTCCCTTCCCCTTCCCCTTCCTTTCTCCTACCCATCCCCTATCCTTCACATACTCTTCCCACACCCTTCCCCTACCCTTCCCCCACCCTTCCCCCACCCTTCACCTACCCTTCCCCTACCCCTCCCCAGCCATTCCCCAATCCTTCCCCTACTCTTCCCCTATCCTTTCCTTATTCATCTACCTACCCTTCTATCAACCCCTCTGATGCTCTGTCCTGTTCTAATCTGATATAATGTCTCTTTGCCCCCTCCCTTAACTTTCTTCATCATAATATAGTTCTGTACTTAATATAGTTTATTTGATTATTGTTCTAAACCGGTCGACAATGTATAAATATAATAAAGTGGCTTAAAAGAAAGAATTTTTTTCAATTGGACTCTAGTATCTCAATAACAAAACTGTAATACTTTTTCCATTATTTTTTCTTTTTAAATTTTTTTTCAACTTATGTACATTGATCACAACATGCATGCGCCTAAATATAATAATTTTGCCCTACATTTGTATGATGATTGTAATTTATTGTTGTATTATATTATATTGTTGAAATAAACTCCTGGTGACAAGCTACTTGCAGTGGCTTAGCGGGTATAAGTTCCCACTGTATATAATTAATATTATACAATAAAAAAAAAAATTAAACTTAATGTCAAGTCATAAAGTGATTGCTTCCTTCGATAATGGAAATTTTGTCCAGTACCAGAAAAAACTATATTTATTAGTTTTTTCGTTAAGACATATTACGGTTACCCGGTAGTACAAACATCGAAGTGAAGTTTTTAATTCGAAGAACGTAATCCCTTGTCATGAATCGATTAGTTTAGGAATATATCCGATACACATCTGATGTGTATTACAACTACTGCCTTTTTGCAGGAAGACCTAAATCGGTAAGTTTGAGAATCATAGAATTTTTTTAAATGTTTGTACTTGATTTGATCATAGTTCTCACATTTTTTTAATACTTGAAGAAACTTTTGTGATGTACAGAATTTTTGTAATTAATTACTCTCGCCGTCATATATCAAAGCTGAAAATGTTCGTGAGAAATTTGTGAGTTAATACAGACCTTCATTACAACCTATAAGTGTTTTCTCAAGATTGAGTTATTACTTTTTTTCAAGTTTGATTTGTAGAACTCTATTTTTATTTAAAGTTTTAAAATTTTTAATAACAATTATTATTATTCAACTAAAAAATGGTTTATTTGTTAAAAAGGTTTGCTGGGTAATTATTATTAGGCGATACAGATGTTCAATATTTCGTATGACTTTTTTTAAAGAAAGACAAATATTACCGGGTTACGAATAACTTGACAATATTTGAAAATCTACTACCGTCACAATAAGCGGAGGATGTCGCTTGTGCCGTGATCATTGTGCCGATGAATAGAACTCACGATTCCTGGATGCGATGCAAGTCAGCCACTGACTGATCGCTCGACCATTTTTCCATTATTTTAATAAGCAGATAAACACGTGTCTTAAATTTTCCAAATGCTGGAAGATAAATTTATTAAACGTAGCTCAATGGTAGAGCATCTGACCGGCAATCAGAAGGGTGCGGGTTCGAGTCCTGTCGGCGACATTTATCTTTACTTCGAAAGGTTTTTTTCAATTTGGATGAGTGTTTAAGACTAATAATTATTATAATCATTGAAGAAGATAATATTAACACATCCCAAATGAACCACGAAACCGAAAAAACAACAGAAATTAAAAAGATTTCAGTCGCATCTGGGACTCGAACCCAGGACCTCTACCTATCCGGGGTATAATTATTGTTTATAAAAATAATTGTTACCCTTTGCGCTATGCACAAAAATCTTGTCTTAAGTTTTTAAGAACTTTAGTTTATCAATTAATAGATAAATTTATTGTTGGTTTCTACGTTTCATTGCGTAATTTAACCGTGTGACTTTCACTGAGCCTTTTTTCAATTCAGAGAATGATGTAATGAATTATGTTCATCCCGTCTGATCTAACAATTAGAAAATTTATTAGTGCCATTTAAAATATACGAATTGGTCTACGATTGTATTGTTACCCGGCCACTAATTATAGACTTATTCCTATGTTTAATCAATAAATATTTAGATTAATGGCTATTTCAACAACGTTTCATTTATGATCGGTGGTGTCCACTGATGTCAGAATGGATAGTCTTTTAACGTACCATTTCGACGGCTGGCACCGGCCTAGTTCTCTGCCGAAATGAAATGAAAATGTAAAATGGATGGATAAATAAAAATAAATAAAAGTATTATTCTCCCCCGAAGTAGCCACGGTAGCAGCGAAACCCGGACTGCAAAAAGTATATAAAAAAAAATTATGTGACGTAAACAAAGTTATTGTTGTATTTTAAAACTATAATGTTACATTTAAAATCTCTTCCTACAGCCCCCTCGTTAACTCGCCTCACATCGTTGCCTAACCGGGTAGCGATATAGTTATCCTGTACGTTCTCTGTACATAAATAAATAAAAAATTTAAAATATAGTAAAGTTACAACTTCATATGATTTTTTCTTTGCATGAACAGCATTCGTATTTCCTTCTTCATCCATTGTAGGTCTTACAAATCTCTTCCCCTATCCCTTTCTTTAACCTTTTTCACAACGTCACCCAACCGGTTGGCATCATAGCGTCCTGGCATATATGTTACAAAAAATTACAATCGAAACATAAATAATAATGTGCCTTTTTTCGAATAGGACTTTTTCGAATAACGGTCAGCACCCAAAAATACACACTTTCTAACTTTTTAACTTTTCAATAAACAAAAATCCTCAAACTGTAATCTTTTAAAATCTATAAGAAATATTTTCTGCTCGAGTTTTGGGAAAAACGTTCAAAATTGACTTCACTGCTTTTCAAATCGCACTTGTTTTCTGACGTTTTAACATGTTTTTCACTGAATTTAAAAGAATACAGTTTGACGATTTTTAGCTTTTAAAACCTAATACATTTTCCTAACTACCCGTAAAGAATTCACAGATAAATCACTTGCAATATTGATTGAGTTAGCAAACTCCAAAGTGACGTTTAAGGTCATTTTTAAAGCCGGTCCCAATCTCCCTTAATGAATTTGCATATAATCATTAAACGAGAAACATGTGGGGTCAATTTCATTGATTTACGCCCGGCGTGCGGCATTACTGTAATTTATTGGAAAAACCACTTCAATCATTCATGCATTCTTCACAAATAGACAGCGCAGACATGGCGTCATGCCAGCATCCAAAAAAACTTAACTAGTCTGATGTAAATCAACTAACCATTTATGATTTCGCATTCACGTGCCGTACTCGTTGACAGTTACAGCTTACAGCAAATATTGTGCTGGCTTCGGGTCAAATAATTTATCTCAAAACGATTTCAATCTGCATGACTGTTTCATAGAACCGTTGAAAGTTCAGTACAACACTTATAAATGCTTTTGTGATGGTGTGGGATTTGAACAATTCTTACATGCAGTTTACGAGAAAGCTATAAAATTCAATTGTTGATGAATGATTTAATCATCATTATTGCGGGATTTATTAAGAGGAACGGCTGAGCGGCCTGTTTCATACAAAGCTTAATTTTGGATATGAGGCCAAAATACTCACCTAAACCGAATGATCTTTTTTTCATCAAAAAGTATTAGTACGGATTAGAAGCAATTTATTAATTTTTGTTTTGCATTATGAAATAATATAGGCCATTAAAGGGATTGATTTTTCACGATTTTAAAGGGACCTTTCTTTGACAATTATTTGGAGGCTAACGGCGACAAAAAAAAATTACCCCGCCTGCTTTGAAAATATAACGTAATATAAAAAAATTAAAAATATATTAAAATAACTATTACGGTTGACTTTAAATTAAATTAAATTAAATAAGAACCACTTTACGTTGGAACATAAATTTGCCGTACATAATTTAAAATATGGACCCGAAAAAATTTTAAATGTTTTGTTTTTGTATTTTTATTTACGTAATCATATTTACATAGCTAATATGATAATTTTAAAAAAAATACTGTAAACCCGCAAATAATTTTCTAAGTTGCCTCTAAAATTATGAAAACTGATTTTTTTTCATGGCACATACTTAAAATTAGTGGTGGGCGAAGCGGATCGGTTTAGTGAGCCGGATCACTAAATCAGCTCTCTCTAAAGACAATCCACATCAAAACTGGACGAAAACAGTATTGTGTAAGAGCGTCTTAAGGACGTCTTTAGGAGGGCCAAGGGAGCGAGGGGATGGCATGGTGCGGGGGGACGCGAACCGTCGTTCAAACGAGCCGGATCACCGAACCGGTACACTAGAAAGAGCTGATTTAGTGATCCGAATCACTAACCGAGTCGCTTCGCCCACCGCTACTTAAAATACTTCTCATACGTATTAGATATTTACTAAAACTTTAATTTAAAAAGATATATCGTTCAATTTGGATTACACATACTTAAAAATTTAAAACAAAAATTAATAAAATACTTTTCACCCGTACTAGAAATTTACTAAACCTTTCATTTAAAAAGATATATCATTCAATTTGGATGGGTATTTTGGCCTCAAATCCAAAATTAAGTTATGTATGAAACAGGCAGCGCAGCCGTTCCTCTTAAGAGGAACATATACATATAAAATAGGCATAAAATTCGCGTGGCAAGCGAATTCTAGAAATATTTGTTGTAAACGCAAAAAGCTGTTTTTATTTATTTTGTGAAGAATTTTGTTTGAAAGAAATAAAAATAAAGAAGGGAATCTTTCACAAATAATTTTAGCCACAACGTAGTATTTGTTTAAACTTGTTTATTACACGCGTTCATAATTATCAAATGTAAAATAGTTTACGCTTATATTTTTTTCAAAGTATTTAACAATTTTATTTTAATTTTTACTATGGGAATTGCTAGGAATAGGTTCAATTTATCCAAAGAATATTGTTTGGTTTACATAAAGTAAACCGATTCTTAGAATAGATTAATCGGAACAGTGATTTCACGTATAGCTTCGCCTTAAGCTTCTAATCATGTTTACTTACTGTTTATAATTCACATGCATTAGCTGAAAGTGAGCAAACAATTTTACTTGACTTAATCTATGTTACATTATTTGTGCTCTTTGGGACAAGATCTTAACTGGATTAAACATTATTTATTTATTACAAACTATTTATTAAAGTTATTTTTTGTACTTACTGAATAAAATATATGCAATATGGTATTAACTATTTGATGCACCCTCTTCTGGCTGCATCCCTGAGTTATGTTGTCGGCTTTTAAAGCTGAGTGATACGTAACTAAATCAATATTCATCAATAATATTACATTTTATTTAAGTACTCAATTTTAAACGCATTTTTTTCCTCATAGCACCAACCAGTACCTATCAAACACATATACATAATTTCTTTATACTTAATTATTATTTTTTTTCTAGATACATTATATCACCATACTATGTCAATACTAGCTTGTTTCCCTTCTATTTTTGTATAATGGCACTTAATATAAACTAAACTTGTCAATTTGACTGTCCTAACTCTGGATTTGTTCCTAGTTGGGCAGTCAAAGCTTTCTTAAATGTTATTGTTAAATAATGTGTGTTTCAAATAACTAAATACTATTATTAAGGGGGCAGTCTCAAATAAGGCGCTAAACGTCACTTCGCAGTATGCTAACGTAAGCAATACAACACATAATTTATCTGCAACTTCTTAACAGGAAGTTACGAAAGTGTCTAAGGTTTTCAGTGACGTAAATTCTTAAACTGTAATCTTTTACATTATATATGAAATATCTACTGTAATTTTAAGTAAAACGCTCAACAGTGCCTTCGCCGTTATGTTAACTGCACCCATTACAAACATATTTAATTAAATCTTTCCACAATCTCAGAGTAAATAAGATCAAGAACCAAGAGCGTTTATTAAAAATGATTCAGTAAATCTAGATTTTCTCTGTAATTCCCTCAAAGTTCAGGAATTTTTAAATTCAGTTCCGTCATACAAAAAACCTATGAGAATCTCCGGCCCGCGCGATTGTTGATAAAACGATTTGTGAATCAGTTGTGAGAAGCCCTTCGGAGCGAGCGGATGTCGATTTGAAATTCGATATTTTTGTCTGTTTTATGACGAATAGCTGGGAAGAGAGGTGTTAAACTGCCACCGGAATGTAGGAATTACGTATTTTCGATTTTTTTTTGTTGTAATCACATTTCTTTGCAACGTTCTTTAAGATGGTCCAAAAGTGATTAATTTATTATACGGCACAATATAAAAGACCTGCGCACTGGAAAAAAACTGACGGACGTGGTATAGATCTATAAGATTATATCTTTGCAGGCGGTCAAAAGCAAAACTAATGAATGAACGAATTATTTTTAAAATCTTAACATTTTTTGTGCCCATATAATTTAAAATCTTGACGCCCCCGACTGCATATATAAGTATGCCGATCTGTGCCTATCAAAATCCATAGTTTTAGCGGCTATCTTGAATTTCTAGATATTCACACCGATTTGGTTAGAAAGCGGCGTAAGTCATGTTAGGGGGGTGCTGATGTCAAATTTAATGTCAGCCTGATTAATTTCGATGTTCATTTTGAATTTTGAGTTCTCTACCGATTTGGTTCAAAATCGGAGTTAAAGTGTTTGGAGGTACACTGAAATCAAATGCAAAGAATGGATAACAAAGAATGTTTTTCTTCATTTAGAACAACTGTATCTCAGACGATATTAGGTCCTTGGAGACCAATTTGTTTTCAATTTGTACCATCTTTAGCCTACTTTATAAAGTATAGATTAACCTTTACCGAAAAATTACTCCTTCACTGTCAAAATTGACCAAAACACTAAAAAATAGCGAAGAATGATAACTTACAAAAAATTTGCATAATTTAGAACCGCTGTATCTCGGACACTATTAAGTCCTTAGAAACGTATTTGATTTCAAATTATAGCATATTTGGTCTACTTTTTGTGTGAGAGGGGCAAGGGGAAGATAGGAGACTTTTGTGAAAATACTCCCTGTTATAGGTATTATTCACCTGCAAAAATTTCAGTTTTTCTTATTGCCTTCATTGACTGAACTACTGGTGAATTGTATTCAAGCTTATTGTCTGCATCTGGAGTGGGTTGTAAATCACTGTTATCTACCTATGTTATATTTTTACTGCTGTTTAGTATACAATATCGAAATCCCAAAAATTATCAAAAGACAAATAATTCTTATTCCCGTTTAATAAACGGGATCTAATTCACATCCACCATCTTAGTTCCTAAGTTAAATGTAATAGTCGGATTCCTTAACCATTAATAAAAACCAAAGCCATTGAAAGAACAGCCATATAAAAAAGCATCTAATTCATTTCAACCATCTTGAATCCACAAGTGGACAATCGAAAATCGGATTCCTTGATTCAAAAACCATGAAAATAATTTCCTATGTCAAAAACTGTGCTTACAAGTATTTCTGAGCAGGTGATCCACGTTACCCATTTCTATAATATTTCCGAAGCAAAAATAAAAGATTATGATGTGAAGAAATAAATACGTAAATAGTAACAAAAAAAAATATTTTGTGAAAGGTACTTTGTATGGGTACTGTCAATTATTAATATATTATTTACAAAATTAAAAAAAAAACATATTCTCATCATTTACCCTAACCTATACCAACAGATCGACTTGCTTTACTTTGCAGTAAGCGGCAAAAAATCCTCCCTTTTCCGACTGCTAAGTTAAGTCTGTCAAGCTTCTATTAATTTATTGTTACACAGCGAATAAACGAAAAAAATATAGAGCAAATGTTTTTTGTTTCGTATTGCATCAATACGATGAACATTTTTTTAATCCGGCGTGGTCTACATTATCCACATTTCCCCAATCCTGCTGCCGGATCGTGGTGGTCCGTGGTTTTGAGTTTGAGGCCTAAAATTCCTAACGGCGGTGAATACGCGGTCTTATACTGGACCCTTAAATTATAAAATGGTTTTTATTTTTCATATCCAGGATATCATGTGTTTTTATCCCGTTGTTGGCTGCGTTCTTTTTATACGTACTACATTAGCAATGTTGTGTTTTCAAAGAAGCTTTAAAATTTGATAAATTTTCGAAAATTCTGTCCGTTAATTGAGCGAACTTTTTTACGTGTAATATGCCCGATGTTTGATGTACATAATATATAGAAGTGGTCTTATTAATTTTCTTCTATGTATTTTGCCACTGTGATTAACAGTTTGTTTGCGTTTGTTGTGTTTGTTAGTTTTCAAACTCTGTACTATAAACTACCCCAATTATTCCGACCTGTTGAATTTTTGTTAGTAGTAAGAAATGGGAATCGGTATCAAATACTTTTGCTATATCGAGAAAAACAGCAACTGGCTTGGGACCAATAGCAAGACTGTAATAAAAAAATGAGGACGGCTATTCTGCTATGGTAAGTAAAAACAGAGCATTTACCAATATTAGCAAAAATAAGTTGAGTATGGGAAGTTATTGAGTATCGAACTTTTCATGTTTTACATAAATAAATAAATATAAGACATAAATAAATATTAATCATTTTTCGTGTTAATAAAAGATTTTATTGTTTTTGTTGTAATAGCAATTTCATCGCTGTTCCTCAGTAAGAATACAGTATTTCTGTTGCTGTAAATAAAAACATAGTTCCCACGTTAAAAGTACTGCGTTTATACTCACAATTACAAACGTGCTGTGTTTTTATCTACCATCTTGAAATACATTATCCCGCTACACTGTCATTCACTCTGTAATTGCATTATTATAACCTAGATTTTTTTTTACCTTTGAGTAATGTTACTAAGTTACATTTTTGTGTTTCTATTATTCCAAAACCAGTTTTATGCATAAAAAATAGATGAAAAGAGGTAAATATCTCTTTAAGCTTATAAATGCAGTAAAAATAACATACTGCTTTTTTACTTACCACAACAACATGATAAATAATCACCATTGATTAGTAAAAATACAGTAAAAACGGAAAAAAAACGCATATTTTCAACATGTATTATTATTTTTTACAAACTATACAAAACTTGTAAGAATAAAATAGAATAAGTGTTTACGAGTGTTTTAGCAAAAAATCAGTACATTAGGCCAATTGTAAATATGCTGTAAGGTTAAACAAAACCCGACCCTTTGTTCTAGAGAATGACTCCCACAGTAATTACTGTGCTTTTACTTACCACGGCAGTATTTCATCAGAATTAACTTTATAAATAAAGCGATTTTTCGTTCTAAAATATGTATCACGCATCACCTGTGACGTATTTTATTCATGTACATTCTCGTACTATAGGAAACGATTCATGTTATGAATAATATAATACGTAATATTTCATTCAAGGAATTCATAATTCTAACAATTCTGTCTAAAAGCATTGCTTTGACGAGCCTCTGTCGTCACTCGTCCGTATCGTCAAGCGTATCGTCACTTGTATCATTAATGATGCGCCGTTCGACTTTGGATTGCTTACAGATTCATTTCGATTCGACACTATCATACTGGGATTTTTTTCCGAGTACGCCAGTATCGCGTAATAATCGACATCATGCTTAATTTACAAATTACAAACTGTGGAATATGATACAATGCTCAGTGCTTGACTCACTTGCCGAGAATGTATGACAATTAATATATGATTAAATTATTTTTTACCGAAGTGTTATTATGAACTTTGAATTTTAGTTAAGAATAATGAGCTAAGGTACCTAGCATAGCAATAATATAAGAATAATGGGTTACGGTACCTAGTGTAATATAGCAATTATATTAGAATAATGCGTCAAGGTACCTAGTGTAACATAGCAATGATATTTGAATAATGAGTTAAGGTACCTAGTGTAACATAGCAATGATATTTGAATAATGAGTTAAGGTACCTAGTGTAACATAGCAATGATATTAGAATAATGAGTTAAGGTACCTAGTGTAACATAGCAATTATATTAGAATAATGCGTTAAGGTACCTAGTGTAACATAGCAATGATATTTGAATAATAAGTTACGGTACCTAGTGTAACATAGCAATGATATTTGAATAATGAGTTAAGGTACCTAGTGTAACATAGCAATGATATTAGAATAATGAGTTTAGGTACCTAGTGTAACCTAGTAATGATATAAGAATAATGAATTAAGGTACCTAGTGTGTAACCTAGTAATGATATAAGAATAATAAGTTAAGGTACCTAGTGTAACTTGGTAATGATATAAGAATAATGAGTTAAGGTACCTAGTGTAACTTGGTAATGATATAAGAATAATGATTTTTTTAAATTTTAATTTAATGTAAATCAAAATGCAAAAGCATTTTGAAAAAAAAATTAAATGGAGTTCTACGAATTAAACACAAAAACAATTCATACAAATCATTTTGTCAAACCGCCCAAGAAAAATAGGTCAGCGCTTACGACAATAGTAATTCCAATAAACAATGATTATTGTGAATTTACCATTAAATAAATACAAAAAATTACATCGGTAATCCACGATAATATTTGACCGCATTTCCAAATGGGACCTCCTAATGATTGTGGTTTTTGGAAGGAAAACTTAGTTTAATTTTTGCTTACGGTAACAGTCCATCTGATATCACTAACAGAAATATTCTCAGTTAAGGAAAAAGTCCGGTCAGTAGATTCAATATTTAGTTATTTGATGTCACCACTTTGATACGTGAAATTTTTGGACATACGTTATGACCAAATTGCCACAAAAAAACATATTTGTCTAACTAGTTTCTCCGCAGGGGTAGGCAGAGAGGAGAGATCGCCAAATAACTCAATATTTAAGCACATCCCTTGCTTCATTTACAGTGATACATCATTTCATGCATACTCCTCTGTTATTGTGACTCTTGACATTTTTTTAATTTTTTTTTTTAATGTTTTAGTATCTTCTTTTTTTCATAACAAAATAACAAATAATGATATCCTCACTGGGATTTCCCATGCTGAGTATTTCATTTACAAAATATTAAATTACGTTATATTAAATTTATGTGTTCGATGAAATAAAATAATTGCAAGGCGAGGTATTTTAAGTGCAGTTGAGTGGTTTCGGTGTTAGTCTTTATTTGGTGTAATATATTTTCTATTTCAGATCTCCCTATGTAACGTATCCAGTGATTTATTTTATTTTAAAATTTATTATGGTTGTTGTGATTTTTAAAGGATAGTGGGATTTTGTTGTAGAGTTTAGTAAGAAGTTTTTTTGTCCAAATGATGTGTTTGTATGCTTTTTGTGTGTGTTTTCGTTGATTTGGCTTATTTTCCATTCACATTAGCGTCAGATATTTTCCTAACACTCCTTTTTTCGTTTAGCCGTACTACATGACCATCTAAGCATCCATTTCATAATCTTACTTGCTAATCGTAATCGCTCGCATCAGTCTTGCATTCTTTGCGAATCTCGACATATTTCACACGGTCATACATAATTGTATTACATATACGCCTCAGATATCTCATTTCTACAGCATTCAGTCTACTTTCATCCTTTCTCTGCCTCTCTGCCATATATATGTATTGTTTTTTTTTTACATATATTTATAATTCTTACTAAACCGATTAATATGAGAAAATCGTACCGTATGTGCTTTGCTAGAAAAAAAAACACTTAAGTATACAGTTCTTGTATTGTGTAATCAGTTAAAACCTGAATATATCCCACTATTGATTCGCTTTGCCTACAAAATGCCTACAGTCCATAGGTAAGTAAGTATGTTGAATAAAATCTTTTTTTAGTAATACCAGGTATTGATTTTTTTTTTTAATGTTTAGTTAGTTTCTATCTCGGAAATTAATGACTTGGGTATATGGTTTGATAAGAAACTCAATTTTATTAAGCATATAGAAACCATATCCAATAAAGTTTTGAAAATGTTGGACTTTATTTTAAGAGTATCACGTGACTTTAATAATATCAATACTATAAAAACATTGTTCATGTCACTAGTGAGGAGTCATATCGAATACAATTCCACAGTTTGGTGTCCGAATTATGAAGTTTATTCACACGCTGCTGAAAGAATCCAACATAAAGTCTTAAGATAAATACATTTTAGAATGGGTATAAGCATGCATTAGTAGGGTTTTTCGCATCGACTAGAGATTAACTTTTATTATTGTAATTAAATTAATCTTTTGTCGTCGTAGAAGCGACCCGTTCTCATATGACAATTGTCAACCGTGGGCAAATGTTGGGCGCGCATTTGGCGTGTTTTCCGGCTGCGCCCCGGTGCCGAAGGGATCAATGACGCTAGTTCCTCAGAGCATCTTCCATTAAAATACCGGTAGAACAAGAACAGCATTCTCACGTTTGTTAATGTTTCATTTTGAGAATTGTTAATATTATCTTCAACGATTAAAAATATATTATAATGAGTTTTATATGCTTCAATAAGTTAAATTGGAAACTGTTAATTTTGTTTTTAAAAGGAAGATCGATATTGACTTTAAACATTATTAATGAGTCGTCTGTCGAATGATAATACGATTAAATTAACCGAATTAATCACATTTTCTCTTTTTGTAAAGTACCTATGCCAAAAGCCCTAAATATCAGATAAAAATTATTAAAATTCTAGAAATTATAATAAACTACACGTGTAAGTATGTGCGATGTAGACATATTTTTTAAGAATAGAGTAATTAACAGAAGAATTTGAAACTTTTCATAGTCCCACGACATTTTAAATAACTATAAATATTTTTGGTCAAATAAATACCTTTTTTTTTTTTTTTACAGTAACTCCACACAGGAGACCAAGGAGGAAATAATTTCCCTCAAGGCCTATATCATCTTTGGGGATGCTGTGTGGAGGATCTTTTAGAGGATAGGAAGGAGTGAACTTGGGTCTTGAAGAGACCCATGTTATAGGATGGAGGAAACACAGAGGCCGGCAGATCATTCCACAGCCGAGCTGTTGAACACAAGAACGAGTCGTAGAAGCGACCCGTTCTCATGTGATAAATGTCAACCGTGTGCAAATGTTGGGCGCGCGTTTGGCGTGTTTCCCGACTATGCACTGGTGCCGAAGGGATCAATGACGCTAGTTCCTCGGAGCATCTTCCATTAAAATACCGGTAGAACAAGGACAGCATTCCCACCCGACGTCTGTGCTCCAAATATTGCAACCCATTTGCTAAGATAGGCGAATCTATCAAACGGACCGCCCGTTTCTGCACAGAGTCAAGATTTTTTTTCAGATATTTTGGGACTCCTGACCAGAGGTGGCTGCCAAATTCTACAATGGGGCGCACTTGCGATTTGTACAGGGTCAGCAGTTGTGTACTATTAAAGTATCTGCGGGCTCTGTACAACACGCCCAGCTTCTGAGAGGCTAACTTTACTCGGGTTTCGATGGAGACCCCATACCTGAGCTGATCACTTAAGGTTACACCAAGCATATCAATGGAGGGCTTGTTGGGAAGATTGCTTCCATTAAAGGAGACTAGATTGTCATTTCGGTCCCTTTTAGACGTAATCAGACATGATTGGGTCTTTGAAACATTAAATTCGACGAGGTTATTCTTACCCCAAGAGGAGACCCTCTCAAGGTAACCGTCCATTCTCTGTTTCAAAGCCCTCTGACCCGTTGGAGTTTGTGTGCCCTTTGGGGCTTGTCAAACAAAAAGCAATCATGGACTGTACTGTCATCCGCGTAACAATGGATTGGTGCACATGTCAAGAGGTCATTGATGTGCAACAAAAACAATGTCGGAGACAGAACCGATCCTTGTGGGACGCCAGTATTTATTGAATGCGAGGAAGAGATGAAACCATCAGCAACCGTCTGAATCGATCTCTCCCTCAAAAAGTCGGCAATCCACGTACACAAGGAAATGGGAAGTCCGTAAGAAGGCAGTTTGTTGACAAGTCCTCGGTGCCAAACCCGGTCAAAGGCCTTAGAAATGTCCAGTGAGACCGTTTGAATCTCACCATAACGTTCCAGGCACCGTCCCCAAACATGCGTCACATACGCGAGAAGATCACCGCACGAGCGGTTCCGCCGGAATCCGTACTGGCGGTCGTTAATGATTTTGTTCTTCTCGAGGTATGTAAGCAGTTTGTCGTTGATCACACGTTCCATCACCTTGGACAGAACTGATGTGATCGCTATGGGGCGGTAGTTGGCCGGGTTGGAGCGGTCACCTTTCTTAGGTATAGGATGAATGACCGCTTTTTTCCAACCTACATTTCTTTTGCCAATAACCTTCTAATAAATATAATATCGATGACAAATAGGATTTAAACAGTAACTGCAATATCATGCAATGTGCAGTGTTTTCTAATGTTGTGTCCTGTGCGTGCAAAATCATATCTTCTCAAGTGAAAACTTTGTAATTTAACGTTTTTATCTGCAGTGACCTTCCAGGTAAGCATGTTTCTGTATATGTGTGTACATGATAAGATAGCAAGTAGTATTTGTACAGCGCCCTTGAAATGATATTTCACTAAAACGGTCTAAAACTCCACAAGTCATCCAAGTATTATTATTATTATTCATTGTCATGTAATCAGAGTCGCAGTTAAACTAAATGTTTTTACAATGATAAAGATAATGCCTTGTTCCTCAAAATAACCATAATCAGGCACCTTGCTCAAGCGACAAGTCCAAGAACAGTTAAATTTTTCTTTTAGTTACCCGGCTTCTCTGGTATAATTTATTTCAATGTAAGTAAGGTAGTTACCGCACGATGTTATTATTCTGAATCAACTCTTGCGAGGTGCCCCACTGCTCACCGCTCAGTGCTCCCTACGGCGGAGTTAATTAAGTTGGGGAATGCGAATAAAAGAATCTACACACATTACACCGCCTTTTCATTACATTAATTAACCTTCATTCGTGGGAATATACCTAGTTTCATATGATTGTAGGTGCGAACCGCTGTTTTAGTAGAATTATTATGTAGTTGAGATATGTCTTACGGTGATAAATCATACTGGTGGGTACTATTTGTGTGTGAAAAAATGGGTGGGGGTGGAGAATAAAAACATGATATAGATGTATATAGACATATACAGATATCGTTATTTGAAGAAGGTAACATTCTCACGTAATTACCGCACGAGTCCCAACGGCCCAGTGGGACTATGGCATCGCCAATTGTAGCAAGTTGTGAGGCCGAACGGAGTGAAGAGTTTATCTAATATACGAGTATGTATTTTTTAAATGTTATTGTGTTTAATTCGTAGAACTCCATTTTATTTATTTTTTAAATGTGAAGAAAATAAATTTAGTAATGTGTCTTGCAAGTACTACGAAAATTAAAATTGAGTGGAATTTAATATAAACATATAAGTAAGTCGTCGCAATGTGGCCTAATGACAGTTTAAAAATGGCTTTGAACGCCGAAACAGCTATCACTATAATACAAACTAAAATACTTGCAGAACTTAATAATAACATTTTTTTAAATCTTTATTTTGCCAACATGCTAAGTAAAAAGAAACAAAAAAGTCAATGACACAAATTACGATGTTTTACTGAACTGAGTTCAGTGGACACACTTGAAACATACTGCATTTAGTATCGCACACACATTCGTTCGTCAAACAAGCTGTCACCAGCTACCATAAACACATATAATTTTTTTTTTTTTTAAACATGTATCAATTTCTAATATATGAACTCCAATCTTAAATTAACCTTAACATATCATCGAAACGTACTCGCCACACCAAGCTATTTTACACATTAAATAACAAAACAAACGCTGTAGCAAATTCACCAATTTCCGTGTTTTAGAAACATTTAATAATCTCTGTTCCAACCTAAATCTCGACACATTTTTTGATTCCCTACCGTCATTTAAGAAAAATATTACTCGTAACATCAATGCGCAATCACAACTCTCCAGTACATAGCACTATTCAGACATGTAGTTACACATACACGCTCAAACACACACACACAGATACACTTATACACTACACATTTTTCATATATCTTTTTAACTTTATAATGTATCATTTACCCCGTCCGGTAAAATGTCTACCATTTACTTGGTATTACTTAGAGACTTGTCATTGGTAGCGATCCTTGTAATAATTTTCTAAAACTATGTGATTTGTATATCATTCGTTTTATATATGTACTGTTAGATTAAAAAAAAATTTAAAAAATAACGTGTATTGTATTTTTGTAATGTCATTGTTTACCACTGTTATCTGTCATTTAGCAATACTCGTATATGTATTTGTCAACGTGAGCAATTCGTTTGCTAATTCATCGCTAAAATTTATGCATACGTAAAGCAAGCAGTTCGCATTCCTTTGTCTAATAATTATGCATATTTCTTGTAACCGCTGTCACAAAGGAAGTAGTCACTCAGCTGTTGTTCAAACTTATAAATAGATTTAACATACTTATACAAATGGCCTGCATTGGAAAACAATGTAAGTAAAAATAAATTATAGGACTGGCGTCATAAAACAACCTTCTAATTGCAAACTAGGCATGTTTTTATAAAGTAATTAAAGTACGAAAAAAAAACGAACGAGAATTTATTTTATTCAATTAAAAAATAATAATAATATCAACGAGGTTAAGTTAGATTAAGTTTATTAGTTAGTTTAAAAAAAATCCTATTTTATTTCACTTTTAAAAAGTGTACCAATTCATATTCACGTTCACACATGTTGAAATTGAACAAACCATAAACATTTCTATATTAGAAAAATGTAGGAAAGACTTAATTGTATTATTGACTCATCTTCTTTGTTGCAACTCATTCAGTTCAATATTCCTTGCCGTAGACTCAGAAACAATGAATTGCTTTTCCTCAATAAACACTCTGATTATCGGTACCATTCTCTACTGTTCAGAATGTCGAGATTTGTTAACTCAAGCCAGGGCCTTGACATTTTTGGTACCAGTCTGAATGATTTTTGTAGGACTTTACGAAATTAGAACTCGATAATTATCATTTAGAATGTCTAAAATCATGGACTCTGCTAAACCTATGTTCAGGCTTTGACTTGAATGTTCTCTTAAATGTATATTTTTGTCCTCTTTTTGTCATTGCTTCATTCTTGTATTATGTATGTGCTGTTCTTTTTATGTAGCTCTAGTTTATTTTATTGCTCGTTACGTATTTTGTGTAATTTGACATTGGTCCGTAAATAAAAAAATAAAAATAAAACAATCGAAATAAAAATAAAATAACTACCAGCACCGCCCAGTGCAGAACAGTACTGTACAGACACGAAAACTTTAGTTGCCTACCTTATCTCTGAACACATTCATATTACAGCTTACGTAAGCGTAACGTATCCGTATAACACTGGATGAAATTGGCGGCTAAAATATTTTGACGTCTTGGTGGCCGTTTGTGACGTCTGCGTCTACTCAGTTAGTATGAACGCATACCGTTAGCACTGCCATATTTGTCAGTTAGCGTCGTTAGACGCAAATTTTGCTAAAACCGAGAAGATGGATAACGATAGATTGATTGAATTGGTCAGAGAATTTAGCTTATAGAATTATAATAAATATGGGAAAAGGATTATAAAATCCTGAAACACGTTGTAGCGGATTCTAACGCTCAGTTGACAGTTCAGTTGATATACGTACTCGCGTGTGCTGTGCTGCACGGTGTAATGTGAATACTCGCGTTTGTTCCGTGTCCGTACTGTACTGTTCTGCTCTGCGCGGTGCTGGTAGATGTGATTAGACTTATTATGCGGTCACCATATATTGTCAGCAGACTATGAGACACTGTGACCATGATAGATGCAATGGGCGGCGTTTTAGAATATTGAGTTTCCGAATAATCTCCATTGATTCAGCAACGCTGCTAAAAACATTTACATCATGAATTAATTTTAGGAATGCAGAGTAGTACCTCTGAATGCTTCTATTGTTACCCGATGTCTGAATCATTCATGAGTCACATGCGGGTCGACATCTGTACTTAAATATACCCACTGGAAGGGTCTTTGTGCATTCTTGAATTACCAATTAGATTTTTATTCTCTTCATTAAATGTAAAATTACTTTGTGGAACCATTATTAATAAAAAAAAATAACAATTACTTTGTTTCAACCACTTCTTTTAATATATAAATATTTACATGTTCCAGAATCAAAGCTCCCCCGTCAGGATAAACAATATATACGACTAACAATAAGCAAATAGAACAACGTACAAAAATTTAAAATAAGTGATGAAAGTAGATATGTAATTAATTAAAAATAAAAATCAAGAAAATAGCAAGGCATAAAAAATAAAAAATAATAATTAATCATTGTAATTTATAGTAACAAAATTATTAATACCTAAACAAATTTACGATAATAAAAATAATGGTTATTAATAATATTTAATTGACTAATAATTATTTTCTAATTTTTAAAATTTATCTAATTGTAAACCAGTTGTATTTGTATGAAATTTTTTCAAATCTTCGTTTTTTTTAAAAGAATGATTTGTTTCCAAAATATGGTTGGCAAGTTCTGAATAATTATTATTACTTAAAAACCTTAGGAGCTCCTTAAAATTTATTTAAGAAAATTTAATAAGAAATATTTTGTGTACACCATTGTTCAACATAAAAAAATATCAACATGCTTCGGAATCTTATTGTATACTATTTTATTTTTTTTTATTTTTTTTTTATTTTTTTTATTTTTTTTTATTTTATTTTATTTTATTTTATTTTATTTTATTTATTTTATTTTATTTTATTTTATTTTATTTTATTTTATTTGATTTTATTTTATTTTATTTTATTTTATTTTATTTTATTTTATTTTATTTTATTTTATTTTATTTTATTTTATTTTATTTTATTTTATTTTATTTTAGTACACAAACTGGCAATATGCCCAAAACTTTGGTGCATGAATTTTAAAAAGTAATAATAATTAAAAAGTACAATAAACGACAATTATTATCTGGCAAAAATGATATATGTGCAATATCTTATGGAAATTTAATACATTAAATTTAAGACATACTGCCTGAAAATCTTTCAATGATGTGAAAATAACTTTTTAAATAATACCATTTATTGTTTTTATATGTACCTACTTCCTTAACGCTTCAGCTATTTAAGTATTTAATACCAAGAGCAGTGTAAAGTAGTCTGGAGTGAAAAAACTTATTTTTCGAATAATTTCTTTAAAATATTAAATAAGTGTTTAATTTGTGGCTTCAATATTAATAAATTATTATTTTTTAAATTGATACGTATTCATCACTTTATTAATATATACAGATATCAACATGTTTCGAAAGCGATGCTTTCTTCACCAGGAATATATACTCGTTAATACTAAAAAATAATAGTGTCAAGTATAGATAAATGATAAACATAAGACACAATAATGTAAGAATATGCAAATTATAAACATAAACAAAAAATAATTAAATTAGGTAAGTAATTAATCAAAAATGTTTCCTTTAATTTTTAAATGTTATTACTTATTAAGTTTCCCTGTCGCTAGCCAGGCTCGTAACGAATTTGTGCCGCACATTGAGCACAGCCTGTGCGGTTCGGCGCCGCGTGTTACCCCGTAAAGGTGGTGGTTATCACCAAAATACACACCCTTCGTGATAATGGGACTCGCATGCGTGCCGAAACGTTAACGGTAACAATGCTAAATATTACGGACGATATAATGTCAATTCGTGGTTTGAATCTTCATTTAGTGTATTACCCACATAGTACGCAGTACAATAAGGGATGAAAACAGTAGTTGTAACCTTTTATGTTTTTAATTTAAAGAAAATAAATTTAATAATAAAATTTTCTTTAAGTATTTTTATTATTGTTACAGCTGTTTCGGCATTCAAAGCCATTTTCAAAGTGTGGTTAGATCACGTTGCAATGATTTGATTTACCCCAACTCAAGTTTAATTTTTATGGTTTTTGAAATGATTCAGTAAGATTTTCAGGAAACATCGATTTACTGGGAAAATAATGGTTATAATTAAAATTGTCTATTCTGTAAGGTACTTACAGTTGAAATCTATTTTCCCCGCTTTTAATGATGGCAGTTATTTCTCAATTGTTTCATAATGACGTGAATCCTATTAAGGCAATGATTTTAAATGTTTGTGGTAAATCCGTGAATTATTTAAAAAAAATACATGTTATTTCGATTCTATGAAAATACTAGGAAGTGGTGAATAGATAAATTTTCTTATTTTATTTATTGCTTATTAACTATATTAGGATCATTTGTTCATCTATTTATCTCAAGTTGCTCCCGTAAATGTAATCTAAGACCCTTTCTTTCTATATGTGAGGGTTTAGGCTCGTTGATGCTCAGCGGAACGTGATGATTCTCTCAAATATGTTCTGCGAAATAGGAATATTTATTTTATTATTATTTTCATATAATACGTGTCATTTATCTTTTATTTATATTTTATTTTAATACTGCACAAGAGTCCCAACTGCTCCCAATCGTCTGGAGTCATGTGTGAGGCCGGAGGTTAATTAATATGAAGTGATTTTATACATAGATTTCGCTAATAATTGAAGAGTCATACATATTCTCTTTATCGCCCCGGTGAAAAACAATTACTAAGAATCGAGACGTTTGCTGAAATTGTTTTAGTTATGTTTGGTGACTAGATTTCAATATCCAGGCTCTTCCCCGCCTTCCTCTCTCCTATATTCTTGCCCTTTTACTCCTTCTAGCCTCACAACAGACCCCGCTTGGGGAAGTCGTAGTTCCACTGGCCTTGGGCAGTTCGGACTTTTATGTGGTATTCAATTAAAAAAATTGTGATAGCTTAAAAATGTAGAACTAACTATGACATCGTTCGCAGGGGTCGACAGGGAGGACGGACCGCCAAGCAACTCTATCTTGGCATACACTTCTTGCTTAATTTATTTCCATACAACATTCTCTTCTATTATTCCGACTTCTGATATGGTCCGACTCAAGTATTTGATTCACTTGATCGTGACATGTCTTCTTCAAACGTCCCCGTCTTCTTCTTCCATTCACATTCGTGTCGCATAATCTCCTTACACTCCTTTATTCGTTACATACCCGAACTACTACATTTTCTGGGTATTACATTTTACCGCGAAACTTCAGGGGAATTCTGAAATTCGTGACAATCAAAGGAGAAGTACGTAAATTTACTGCACAACAAAATAATTTTGAACACTTTCATTTTCTGCGATTGCGTGCCCCTCTGATTGTATTGTTTTTTTTACTTCACCTTTTTATTACTTAATTTACGATTATTTAAATGGCGGGGTTCTTTCGTTTCTTGATAATAAATTAATTTTATTTGGGTGATGTTTCATAAAACTGGTATAAAAACATTATTATTGTCATTATAAAATAATTTTTTTTTCATTTTTATTTATTTACAATGTAGGTAATATAAATTATTAATTAAAATAGTATATTATGAACGTCTTACTAGGAGAACCTGTACTGAGGTGTTCACGAATTTGTGAAATGGTTATAGGATTATTATGTTCAAGAATGTTAAAAAATAATTTTAGAATATTATAAAAAAACGAATAATGAATACTAATTATTTTTATTTAATGTGAACATTGTTATGTCGTGTTTGAACTCCTGTAATTAAATTGTGAAAAAAATCTGTTCCTTTTGTTTTCATCCAGATCGAGATATAATTTTTTTTTTATCTCTTGTTTGTTTGGTAGTCATTAAAATTGATTTGAAATATCTTTGTCCGTGGGTGGTATGTTTTAATGGGATATTAAGGGTGTAGTTTATTGAAGATGATAGAATACTTGATTGGGATTGTAGGGCAATATGAAGATTAGATATAAAGAAATGTCGGATTGCAAAGGATTATAAAGTTGTATAATTGTCATAACGTCTAAAGGCTTTAAAATTTCAGAAGAATCTACAGAGTATGGTACTTGTGGAATAATTTTAATTATTGTCTTTTGTGTATTTACTATGGCCGTCTGTTTCAACACATGCTATATTAAACGTAACAGTTGAAAGGTTTACCGGTCGGCGTTAAAAATAAAAGGTGGTTAAATCAAAGTTTTATTGTTTCATTTAATTATAACGGATAACCACAAATTGATAGCTTCATACAATAAGAACAAATAAACGTTTCTTAAAATTATTCGTGGGAAGGGTGTTCTATTAAATCTATAATGTTTCCAATTTTTAAACGATTGTTTTTATTTTTTTCTTTTAGCTACCAAAATGAGTAAAAAATTAATGTTTTTTTTTCTTTTTTTCAGATCCATTTGAACAATTCTGGACGAAAAACATCAAACATTCCCATAAATCAAGACGACAAAAACTCAGGTATTGGTTACGGGATTAAAACGTGTAGTTAGAATATTGACTGGTGGCACAATCTAAGATGCTTTTGTGTTTAACCAATTTGTGTACAAACTATAATTTTTTTATTGACGTAGATATAACTCATATTAATATACCATAAAACTTTTTAATTTTCGGCGATTTACTTTAACCCACAGTCAAACCTCCGCTACACTGTAGGCTTTAAACTGTAGATGAAGTTTAACCTTAAACCTTGTTTTGTTTTTAACAGCACATGCATTTGCGTGATCTAATTTAACATTGTATCTTACACGTGTTTACATACATAAAATTAATTATAAGTTTTTTCCTGGTTCATATTAAGGGACAGCTCTCAAAAATGGCCCTAAACATCACTTTGTAGTTTGCTGACTCAAGCAATACCATAAATGATTAATCTGTAAATATAATAATCTGCATACGGGTAGTTTGGATTTGTATAAGGTTTCAAAAGAAAAAAATCCCCACATTGTTATCAATTAAATTCTATAAAACCAGTGAAGGAAATTTTGAACGTTTTACATCAAATTCCAGTACATATTTTATATAGAATTTAAAAGATTACAGTTTGAAGATTTGTGGTCCTTTGAATCCCTAAACATTTTCCTAAATACCCGTATAGAATTAACGTTTACATGATAATTCAACACACGTATGAATCGGTACACTTTTTAAAAGTTATGTAAAGTCAATAAATGTACGAAAAAAAACAAACTAAAATAAGAAAACTAGCTCGAATACCCAACCTAACCTATGTTAGGTTAGGTTAGGTTAGGTTAATTAATCATCTAAAAAATAAAAATTTGATTATTTTTATTTTTTATTAATGAAGGTTAAATTAGGTTTTCATTCTAGTTTTTTGTACTTTTATTGACGTTATATTACGTTTAAAAGTGTGCCGATTTATGCGTGAATTGATTTATCCGCTCACAAAAATTCACAACTAAATCATTCATTCAATCACTGACAATATAAAAAAACAAGGCACATTTATATTCATTCTTCTCACACAAAATATGTTTGCATTTTCTTGTTTTCAGTTTTGAAGCTAACAGCGCTAGTGAAAGGGGAATATATTTATAATATGAGTGAAATTATTACTATTTTTTTTTATATATGTATATTTGTAGCCGCTGGTGATTTTGACGAACAAATATATGTGCGATACTAAATACAATAAGTCTCAAGTATTTCCACTGGACTCAATTCAGTGAAAATGTATACGTTGTTTCAGTAACGTATTTTTACTTTTTAATTCATCTAAGTTCGTAGTAGTTCTTGCGTTAGCTGTAGCAATGGGTAATGACTCATTTTGTTATGAGCGGGAGTCATGTTATCAGTTCAACATTTTCGTACAGCTCGATTGAACGACGATTGAACGGCACATATTAAGAGCCGACTGCCAGCTCATGAGCTCATACCCCAGTTCATACGGCTCCCAGCTCCTACAGTTCCCAGCGTATAGGTGTAGGTACAAAATGTCCAGATGCCAGACTGTCAGGCGCTGTTTATGCGCTGTACAGTGCCTACACGCCTGTAAATGTGGTAATTATTCTTACCTCTATACACGAATATGTGAAACCTCGAAAATAACTGCTTTAAGGTGCATCATAGCGCCAAATATCGATTTCCTGTCTCATAAAGTAGCTTCGGCATAAATTAGACATGTATACGATAATTATATATTAAAAAAATTAGAACAAAGGGCTTTATTTAAAGATGCTTCATCGTAGAAATGCGTAAGAATACTATTGAATACTTAGGTAAATAAACAATCTTTCTTAAGTGGTTATAAGGTTTGTTAAAAAGAGTCGCAGTTCAATTGAGCTGTGGTACGGTTTACCGAGAGTCGTACGCTCACGGCTCATCAAAATGAGCCGGCACAAATGAACGGCTCGTTCATTAATGACTCATCCCTAATTATCAGACTACAAAGCGCGTATCTTTGGTTGCTGACCGTTAAATGAGGATTTAAACTAAGGATAACTCGAGCAGACATTAATGAACAAATCGATGACATAACCCTATTTAACATTATAGAACGGATTTTTTAAAACATAATGACATAAGTTACATAGAAAATATTATGACAAATGGTTAAACCTCCGCACTTATAATATTATCATATTGGATGACGTTCAGTTGACACTTATATTCTGAAGAACTGATGTCATCGATATCAAATCAGTTATTCGATCCTTGAAGAGGTACACAGCCACAGTTTATTTTACTGATCAAAACTTAAGGGGGAGAGGGACGTAAGAAAGGGGTTATTTATTAATTAGAAGTAATTATAATAATATTTCGCATTACATAATGTTTATAGAGAGAAACATATTTATTACAATTTTTTTTTGATTTGCATAGCATTAATTTATCAAAATCAGAATAGAAACATGACTTTTTCTGACCATCCTTCGTACGTTTAATAAAATATTTGAAAATTATGAATATTCTCAATAAATACTTTTAAGTTTTTTTTTTTTAATTTAGAGAAGAAATTAAAGAAAACAATTAATAGGGTTTAGTTTCACTTTTTCAATAAAGACTTTCTTTAATATTTAATCATTGTAGAAGATAATATTAACCAATCCTAAATAAAACAAGAAACCGAAAAACACTACAGAACATAAAAAGGTATCAGTCGCATCTGGGAATCGAACCCGGGACCTCTGTTTTGCCGGGACAACCACTCTACCGACTGAGATAATGAAACCAATTCACTTTACGCCATCTTCATAGATATCATACTTCAACTTCAAGACTTGTTAATATTATTCTTCATAAAATCCCATATTATTGACTGCTATCTTTATGATGATTACAAAGTTCTACCCGAATATAATAGCAATCTAGATAGTGTTTCGGATATACCCATCCGATATTGTATTTATATGGGACATCTATTGAGTTTTCTGCAAGTCTAGAATGAATATTGAATTTAATTTTAATAATTTATTGAAGCTTATAAACCTCTTTGTAAAATTTAATCATCATAGAAGATAATATTAACAAATTCTAACACGAAACCGAAAAATTCTACAGGTAATAAAAATAAAAATTGTTTTCTGTGGTTTTGAAACTTTTGTTATTTTTTTTTTAACATAACGGGAAAGAATTCCATTTTTTTCTCCACTTTCAAAATTAAAAAAATACATATTTTGTAAAACATACGTAGGAGGGTCAGAATAAGTAATATTTCTGATTTGCATTTGATGAATTAATGCTTAGCCTGTGTAAAGGTTTCTCTTTAAAAAACATTGTGTTTGCCGAAATTCATAATCATTTTTTCATTGATTCGAATGAATAAATGATCCCTTTCCGACATTCCTCTCCCCCTTAAGTAGTTTGTTTAGAAGAAGTATATCTAATGGAACTTGATAAGATTTGCATTTAAATTGTATGCAAATGACAATCGTATTATGTGTATACGGCAGAAGGAAGGGAACGATACATTGAGTGCATTTAATTGCACAGCTGTTTGAAACGGGGAGATTAAGTGCACTTTATTCAGAGAGGGGAAGACTAAATGGCTATATGTCAAGATGGTTATCTATGTCACCATTTAATCCTTTCTCCTTTGAATGCTTCCATATATTTAGAACATGCTAGGTGACTTAACATTTTTGTGTACTAATGTTTTGCAAGATGTTCAACGATAAACTTTCTGATTCTGATGGGTTATCTGCTTTTTTTATGTTAACTGCCTGGAGCCAGTGAATCTATGGCATCCCAAATTGGGGTATCTAAACGCTTTTGCTTATTTGGCCATTAAAGCTTACAGCGGTGGTGCCGACGCAAATAAACAATTAAACATGCCAATAAAGATACAACCTGAGACCAAAATTAATTATAAAACATTTGTTATCCGCTGGACCCCCAGCACCGACCCCCTCTATCTCCGATCAAATTCCATCTTATATCCTCCATTACCTTAGTGAGCGGGCTTAAATATAATATTGCCATCAGCAAGTGCCGCTAGCACATAAAACACAGTTTACAATTCTTTTAAATAAAATCCCTACAGTAGCAATAGGCAGCCCGCTCACTGGGTAAAGAAGATTATCTCCACATTTATGCACTTCTAACCACAGTTGACACAGAAAGAAGGAGAAATGTTCCCTGACACTGTACACAAAACTTTAACATTACAATATATATATAAAATTTAAAATGTGTTTATAAAATTATTTTTTTCAGCAAAACTCAGTTTGAAATATAGAATTATATACATAGTTTCCTACTATGCGATATTTGAACAAACATAATGTATTCGAAATCAAATTTTTACGTCGTCTACATGTGGTTTTCGGGATAATTTCTTTAGAAAAACGGTTTTCTCAAGTAAATAATGTGGGAATTTGATATTTCCGACAAAATCGTCCATAAGGAAATAAGAGATTAAAAAACTGTTTTGTGTTTTGATGAAAAAAGAAACGAAACTTAAATTCATCCAGTTTCTAAGTCTTCTTTTTACCGTTTTATCTACAATATGCTACAGTATTATTTAAGTACTGTATGATGTTATGTATATCAAACCTTATTAGCGGAAACTTCACTGATTAATGTTAGTTAATAAACACTCAATATGTCAAAAATATTTATGTAACTGGAAGATAATCATTTTTTCGCTCAAACGAAAAAAAAACTCCACCTTTTAACGTAATTTTCCTTGACACAATGTCATCTGTCGATAACAAAACTGTTACTATCCTGTTAACATAATCATTATTTTTTTACTTTTTTTTTTTTATTTTTTTTTTATTGTATAATATTAATTATATACAGTGGGAACTTATACCCGCTAAGCCACTGCAAGTAGCTTGTCAGCAGGAGTTTATTTCAACAATATAATATAATACAACAATAAATTACAATCATCATACAAATGGGCAAAAATTATTATATTTAGGCGCATGCATCTTGTCCTGTACATAAGTTGAGAAAAGAAAAAAAATTAAAGAGAAAAAATAATGGTAAAAGCATTACAGATTTGTTATTGAGATACTAGAGTCCAATCTTATAACACCGATTTAAATAATATTATAAAAATGTCAATATCATAAAAAATATCAAAATTATAAAAGTACCAATATTATAAAAGTATCAATATTATAAAAATATCAATATTATAAAAACATCAATACTTTTTAAAATATCAACATTATAAAAACATTAATATTACAAAAATATAACTATTACGTAAATATCAGAAATATCAAAGCATATGTAAGTATTAAATAGATTAAGAAATACAAATTTAAAAGATATATACATAAAACAGCAGTACAGGTTGGTTACAATGAGGATAGACTTAAATATAATAGTAACACCGTAACAGTAAGTACACCAGATATCTAGGAGCTATACAACCATGGAGACAGTCATATTTGTTACCATCAATACACAAGGTTACTTTCCAAAAGCCAACACTTTAACATCAGTGAGAATTTCATCATAGGACAATTGTTTTTAAATTCGTTAATTTATGTTGGTCTTACAGGAGTGTCCCCAAGAAGTTATACCATACCTTATAGTCGATTCTGCTAGAGACAAATAAATTAGTTTCATAGTTTTTATAGGCACGTATAATTTTATCTTGTGGAGTCTTCCTACAATGGCTCAAAGTCGCTTACAGAGGTTGGAAATTTGTACGTCCCATTTCATATTACAATCCACCGTAACACCTAGATACACGTACTGGTTGACTAATTCGATACTTGTACACGCGCAGGGCTGTTTGGTATTATTGTGAATGCAATTAAATGAATGGGATATGATTACAGGTGCCTCTGTGTACCTTGCATGCAGGGATCTTATATGCATCAATTTCGTTTTTTTAGCATTGATTATTAGACCAGAGTCATGTGACCATTTTAATAAAGAAATAAAGTCTACCTGTAACAATTTTATTGCAGTATCCAAATTTTCATGGGATATTATAAGTGCTGTATCATCAGCATATACATAATGTTTAACAAACGAGAATATTTTGTTCATAAGTGATACAAAGATAATATAGAGCGTTGGACCTAAAATTGACCCTTGTGGAACTCCTGTTTTGACATTTCTTCTTTTACTAAATTTGTCTGATATTTTTACCTGGATTTGGCGGTTGGTTAGGAAGTTTTTGAATAGTTTGAGAAAGTTTCCTCTTACCCCTATTGCCTCCAAAATATTTAACAATTTCATCGGGTCTATAGTATCAAATGCCTTTGAATTGTCTATAAACAGTACCGAAACATGTCTTTTATTATTCAGTTCATTATTTATATAGTTAGAGAAATCCTGAAGTAACATTTCAGTACTTTTTTTTTTTTGAAAACCAAATTGATTAGGATCTATTAAAGAAAAGCACTCCAAGTATTTGCTTAGTTTTAAAGATATGTATTTTTCAAGAATCTTTTCTAGAGCGGGTAATATACTAATCGGTCTATAGTTTTCTATATCAGTATGTTTCCCATTTTTGTAAATAGGTCTGATAATACTACATTTGAGTTCATCTGGTATCACAGCTTGTGTTAAAATTGTGTTGATCAGATGGGTTAATATAGGACCCAAAATATCTATGTGTCTTTTTATGTCAAACATTCGGATATTATCTATGCCAGGGGACTTTGAATTTTTGAGAAGTTTGACTATACTCAGTATGTCTGCGAGTGATGCTCGTGGTATATACAAACTTTGCGGTGACTCTATCAGGACAATATTTGACGCCTTAAAATCACATTTATGAACCATTGAGGCTATGTTATCTGAAAAATAATTAACAAATTGGTTTGTAACATTTTCCGCAGATTTATTTTTTAACATAAACCTACTAATTACATCGTCACAGTTACTCTTTGTCCTACGTCCTAGAATTTTATTTATTTCATCCCATGTTTTTTTGATATCTGAAAAATTATTCTTAAATTTATCATTGAAAAAGGTTGTTTTACTTTTTATTATTAATTTAGTAACAAAATTACGAAAAGATTTGTATTGTTTTTCATAAATTGCATTTGTTGGGGAGCTTTTCCACCGCTTAAATAAAGAATCTCGTTTTTTAATGTGTGATAGAATATCTTCTGTCATCCATTCTTTTATAATCCAAGGTCTTGCATTGGGTTTTACATCTATAAATATTTTACTATTTTCATATGCTTCGTTAAACTTGCTTTTTATTTGACTATATAAATTATTGCAATCATTTGTCTGAAGCAAAGCATTCCAGTTATAATTTCTAATTGAAAAATCTATTCGTTTTTGAGATAAAATTGAGACTTTCCGCCCTTTATTTGTAGGCCGTTTATTAGTTTTATAGTACGGAATGTTCACAGCTGTTGCAAAGTGGTCTGCAATGATGAAGTCACAAACACATGCGTAGAGTATGTCAGTTTCTTTGTGTTTGCTATTATATCTAACAAAAATATGATCCAAACATGTTCGTGTCATTTTACTATTTGCTATAGCTTCCCTTGTAACGTCGTTTATACATTTTGTAAAATAGTTATTTGAAAGAGCATTTTCATAGTGAATAATCACAGGATCTATATAATTTAACAAATCAATATTTATGTCACCAAATATTAGCATGTATTAGCAGCAAATATTAGCATTAGCACTGGATGTAGGAATACTTAAAATACGATTTTGATACATTTTTTGTGTGCACGAAATTGTTTTACTGTACTCGAATATAATTTAAAGATATTTGGAATATTTTATACTGAACACCTCTGTGTATAATTTGTTCTGGAATATATATTTTATTTTTCCACGTAGGCACACACGTGCGCGTGTTACAGTCCCCCTTCGATCACCTTCTTCCAAGAATGCTTATTTGAATTCCTACCTTTTGAAAATTTTCCCATCATACAATTGAGTACGAACCAAAATGCCCTTATTCGAGTTTGTTCGTATAAAGGTTAACTTTCCTTTATTTTATTTCGTTTAAATTCAAACATTCAAATTAAGCGTATCGATGTCCTCGTGCCTACATTAACGAAGGTAAATGTTTTACCTTTTAAGTATTCGAGTATGTAAATTTCTACCGAAACCGTTGTGACTTTTTTAGCTTATAGAAGATTTATGGAATGAGATTGCTTTTTCCAGAATTTACTTGTTACAAAAAACTGTTTGGCTTTTTACTGCTGTGACCTAGAAACTAAAGCGCTTTTTACTGCTGTGACCTAGAAACTAAAGCGCTTTTTTGGTTTCATTTTGAAATAATCTGCTTTCTCATTAAAATTACCTCATGTATTCGGATTCCCGTTTTTGTTCCCAACATCTAACCATTGACGCTGCTTTCTGACGAATTGTTCTCGTCTGCCAGCACATTCGGGTGCTTAGTTTTTTTTCCCCAGTTTTTAAAAAAAATTTTATCATGTCAATACTATCTTTTTTCCTTATATATATATATATGTATATGTATAATGACACTTAATATAAACTAAACTTTTCAATTTGACTTTCTTAAAATGGAATTTGTTCCTAATTAGTCACTCAAAGTGTTCTTACATTTTTAGTTAAATAATTTGTGTTTCAAATAAATAAACAATATTATTATTATTAATGAATTCGTTTTACGAACGTGTCGTAAAATTATTAGTATTGCCGGTTTCGATATGGTAGTAGATATTATTTATTTACTATTATTTATTACTCGACTATTTATTCATTAGATGAATTATAAATTATTATTTAATATATACATATCAACATGTTTCGAAAGCGAAGCTTTCCTCATCAGGAATATGCAGAATACTAAAAAATAATAATTTCAAGTATGGGCAAATGATAAAAACAGAACACAATAATGTAATAATAGAAAAATTATGAACATAAAAAAATGATTAAAGTAGGTAATAATAAATAAATAATGTTAATAAAAAAATATTCTAAAACATTTAATTAACAAATTTATATCAGTAAATTAAAAAAAAATATTATTTTTAATAATATGAATATGAAAATAAATTAAATAGATAGCTATTTAAAAAAATAAGTTATTATTCATTATATTTAATTGACTATGAACATTTTTTCTAATTTCTCCGTGTAACTGTAAGCAGGTTGTATTTTTACGTAAAATTTTTAAACCTTTATTTATATCAAAAGAATGACTGATTTCCAAAATATAATTGGGTAATTCAGAATAATTATTATTACTTAAACACCTTCGATTATTTACTTGCTACCGGTTAAGATATACGAGAAAAACGAACGATTTATGGTACGTTGGAACATAAATTTTCCGTACATACTCGTAATTTAAAATATCGACCCGAAAAAATGTTTTGTTTTTGTATTTTTTATTTACGTAATCATATTTACATAGAAAACATGATAATGTTTTAAAAAAATACAATAAACTCTCGAGTAATTTTCTAAGTTGCATCTAAAATTACCAATTTTTTTTTTCATGGCCCGTACTTCATAATTTAAAAGAAAAATAAATAAAATATTTATCATACGTACTAGATATTTACTAAACCTTTAATTAAAAATATATGTATATATATATATATATATATATCATTCAGTTGGGATGGGTATGAATTCGAAATTAAGTTGTGTATGAAACAGGCAGCGCAGCCGTTCCTCTTAATGCCCAAGACATACAAAAAAAAATCTTTCTTACAATTTTGTTTTACTTTATATATTTTTTTTAATCCTTTGTATGCCAAAACTAATGCGACCAACTAGAGAGGAACAGTCGCCTGCGCCTAAAAAAATATAAAAATATTATTAAAAATAGGTTTTACCTATTCTAAACTGTTAAATTTCAATCACAATGCAACCAATCCAATATCTGGCATATTATAAACGTCGAATATGTGTTGTGATTTAAGAAGAATTTGACAAGTGTATTTTTTAATATTGAAATTTGTAATGTTTAATTTGTAATTTTTAATTATATTTTGTGACATAAATTGAAAAACTGTTGTATTTAAGATATATGTATTATGTTTATATTAGAATATACTCGTATGTAACCAATATTCATAATATGTTCTAAATTAATTTAAATAAAATAAATAATATGTTTCTATAAACCGACATTACGCTATCCTTTAATTTGGCTGACTGCTCTTTAGAGTCGGTTCAGTCCAAGAAGCCTGAAGAAAAATGAGTAGTTTTTAATATATTGTAGTTTCTATTTTTCACACGATTTTTACCTCTATAACAAGTCTAGCGCTACCGTAGTGCCTCCCTAGCGCCCCCTGACACTTCCTATCCTCCAGTACTCCATTTGAGTCATATAGAACTGAGGTGGTAATATCGCCCACTTTTGGAATCACCAGGCTTTACCGTGAGGTCATGGTTAAAAACATGATATCATACAAACTCTAGAATCATTCTTGACACATAATTTACGACTTATACCCTCCTACTTTGAAAAACTGGACTACCTGCTCGTGTGCAGTGGATGACCTATCTCCGAGATATAAACCGCGCCCCGGGCAAGCCTGTTCCTCGAGATCCGCCCCAAATTCATCAATTCGTATCAATTAATTTTGATATGCGTATAATATTATATTTTGTTAATTATAATCCTCATGAGATAAATACAGTACGATATCAAATATTCTAAAATGGCAATACCTCCAGCTACCTGCTACATACATAATACATTTGATGGCAACATGGTGCACTAGTGCCCTCTAGTGGCCCGAATTGTACGAATTAGTTTTTATCATACATTTTAAAAGATTTTCTGTGAAATATATTCTAAATAAATTACAGAATTTGAAAATTCAAAAATAAATATTAGTTAACCCACATATGATTTTACTCATTTTGAAAAAAGATGTTAAAGAGGCTATTAGGTTTGTGCGAACAGTTATAAGCCTCGCCGCTCTACTCTCCCGTTCGGTCTTTAAAAATGTATGAAAAAAACCAATTCCGCCAACGCGGGCCACTGGAGGCGCTACTGTAGCATGTTACCATATAATGACGATACTCATGGTGGGTACGGACTTCCATTTGCAAAACAATTTATTCTTAACTGAAGGGGCGTAACAAAATTGAAGGTAAAGTATTGCACAATCTATGATTGTGTAGAAAATTGTAGCTATATATCGCAAAACATCGATATTGTTGCTTTTCTACATTAACAAAAACACATTTTTCTACCTTTGTTCATGTTCACATTTATAAAATACATTCGCTAAATATCTTCTAATTATTGAAAAATTTCATAATCAACATCTTGGACAACTGAATTGGTTAGGCCAGGTAAAATTGTGACAAAAGCCAATTTGTTTTTTATGTATTTTTATTATTACCATCTTTTAAATGGATTTTTACAAAAGAATATGATGATCTATCGAAAATTATCGGTACATAAAGCTTTTTAACTGTAAATTAGTGTTTATTTAACATAAAATAGAAATATTAAGGTATTTCCCCACCTTCCTCTTCCCCTTCTCCTTCCTGTCCCCAATACCTTCAGCCTCACAACATTCCCCAAAATCGGAATGCCATAGTCTCACTGGCTCCAGACGGTTGGGAGCAGTTGGAACTCTTGTGCGGTATTCATATAAATTATTTTTTTTTTAAATTTATAAAAAAAAATAACACAAATCATTAACGCCACATTATCCACGCTAAAATAATCAATTATATATAGTATTCATCAAAGTGCTGGTATAGATGACATTTTATTTTATAAATGGAGTCAGCAAATATAGTTGATAGTTGGTTGTGTACGTTTTCAGAAAAAAATGTTACAAATTGTCTCGTGTTCTACGTCGGTACATGGAATTTAATAGCGGCAACGATGGCATAGCAGTCAATTACGTGGTTCATGACTATTTAATACAACTAGGTGTGAAATAATTCTCCTGGCAGACAGCGTAATTTGATGCAGGAATTTTCAACTTAATATTTATATCCCTAAGAAATTTTTGCTAAACCTGATAAAAATTAATGTTACAAAATCTTATAAAACCCGTTATAAAACAAGAATTTGAAATATTCTTAAAAAATTTAACACTTTAAGGTGTTTTTAACCCATTAGTTCAATTTTGTAGGTTCCAATCGCGCTATTCTGCCTACCTAGCCGATAGCCTTTCAATAAGTTTATGTGAATTTTGTTCCGAATACCTGCATAGTGACGATATAATATTGAAATGATCAATTCTATGGGAAACTATGTGAGTCTGCATGGATCCTGAACAGTTTTCATTACTCGTGGGTCAAATCTTGACTGAGTCACGGGTCAACCGGGTGTATGAGAAGTACCAGAAGATTCGATTTCATATAATTAATTACCTCATTATACGTGTTGAGTTCTCACGAACTGAAAACTGCACAAAACAGTCATTTTACGGAAGGGGTGAGCCTTAAGGATAAATCTTTCTTTATTTGGTTTACCATCAACGTTAAGCTCATGAAAATTTGTCCATACAAATACATTTAATTATTGTCATGAAAATAATCGATGATTAGTCGAATTTTTTTTCTATCCGAAATTAAATTGCAAAAGATACGATTTTATCCAAAGATTAATCCTTTTGCCCAATTTTTAAGTTTATTTTTCTTGTGTCGTGATGGGGGACTTAGCAAGCAGAGGAATTGAACTCACGACGCCTGGAACGCATTTAGCCAGTTTTCTGAAAATGAAAAACCAATACGACCGGTCACCTCACCAATCTCCCACCAAATCGTATGAAATATTGCACTCACAGATGGCGCTAATTAAAAAAAACACTTTTAGCAGGTAATGCTTTTAAATATTGAAATGATTTGTTTGTTTGGGCGTGTACTCACTGAATATGAAATGGAATAAATTGTTACTGAAGATTTAAAGCTCAAGTCTATTAAGAAACTTATACAAATGCAATTTAATATATTTATAAGTTTTTTACTATAACAATTTATTCTATTTAAAACTGTTTATGTGCACGCGCTAACAAAATATTTGAATTAGCCACATCTGTGAGCGCGCATCACGTTTCGTTTAGACTTAAATAAATATTCCAGTGTAAACTCATTATCAACAATTTGCTTTCGCATCTTACAAACGAATACACACTTGCGTAAGCACTGCTGGTAAAACTAACTGATATTTCTCCGTATGCTCTGTGTGGGAAAATTTCTACATTCTCAGATCAATTAAATTTCCAGTCATTTTCTTGTGCAATTTTTTTTCGTTCTGATCGGAATATAGAAACTGATTTATCTTGAATGTTTTTTTTTTGTACGGATTCATTCTTTGTTAACCATGACCATTAGCCAATCCCTGTTGTATAAATATGATTTAGATATCGAGAAACAAAAATACCCGGTGATGGCATTGTAGAACTGAACGTGTTGGCAGTGCGATATTCGTGATGATTTTATCTATTGTTTCATGTCTTGAATACGATGACGTTTCAAAACAACCCGTGAGGTGGGCCGCCCATTGGCTTCAAGAAGTTACTCGAACATGGCACACCTGTATCGATCTCCTGAGACTACCTAGTAATCCCAAATACCGTAGAAATAGGACAATACCTCCAGCTCCTGACATTTCCCATAGATTGAGATGGCAACATGCTACACTAGCGCCTCTACTGGCCCGCGTTGGCAGAATTGGATTAGATTAAGAAATCGAAAATTCATAAAATAAATATTAGGTAACTACATATGACGTTACTGCTTTTCTCTCATAAATAAAAACATCAAAGATACTATGAGGTTTGTACTAACAGTTATAAGCCTCGCCGCTCGATGCTCGCGCTCGGTTTGATTATTTAGAAGGGTAATAAAATACTTTTAAGAGAAATTTTCTTTGATTTCTTATTTTTGGAGTAGCTTTGACTTAACATATCACAAGTCTTATCATTAATTTTTATTTACATGTGCGTTAATGAGGACATTTAAATATTTATATGTATTTTAAGCATATATAAATAAATAAATAAAAAAATAGGAATTGATAAGCCAAAAGAAATCCAAAATCACAATCACAACTTATGTATATATAAGTATTTTATTTTCTTTCTACACCAGACCGAAAGTGACTGGCGAGCGGCGAGGCTTATAACTATTAGTACAAACTTAATAGCGTCTTTGAATTTTTTAAATTTATGTGCAAAAAGGAGTAAAACCATATGTAGGCTAGCTGATACATATTTTTTTAATTTTATTATTTCTTTAGTTTATTAAGAATATGTTTCACATAAAATCTATTAAAATGTATTAAAAATCAATTCGTACACCTCGACCCGCTAGAGGGCGCTAAATGACAGGAGCTGGAGGTATTTTCATTTTAGAGTATTTGGTAATAAGAATACTAACCTGACAAGATAATAATGAAATACAGTAGAACTCACGCGAGATTCATCTTATCCATAGATAATAGAAACAAAGGAGATGGGTCATTAACTAGTATACGTATGAGACCGCGCGCACAACGCGTATCGTCAACTTCTTCTATACTATGGCTCATACCATTGTTAGTCGCATTTAAGATAGCGGCGTTCCGCCCCTGTCTCTACCTACACACCAAACACATAACTTTCATTAACTTCGCCGCTTTGATAGTTTGTGAAACTTGGCAGTCACTCTTGGCCTGAAGCCCAAAAATACCTGAAAAAAACCCTTGACTCTGTGCAGAAAGGGCCGGTTCGTTTGATCGATTCCCCTATCTTAACAAACGGATTGCAATCTTTAGAGCACAGGCGTCAAGTGGGGATGCTGTCCTTGTTCTACAGGTATTTCAATGGAAGATGCTCTGAGGAACTAACGTCATTGATCCCTTCGCCACCGGTGCATAATCGGGAAATACGCCAAACGCGCGTCCAACATTTGTAAACGGTTTTTATTGGCTCGTTGAGTTCACCCGGCTATTGAACGATTTTGCCGGTCTCTGTGTTTCGTTCCTCCTATAACACGGGTTTTTTCAAGACCCATTTTCACTCTTTTCTCTCCTCAAAAAGACCTTCCATATAGCATCCTCAAAGACTACATAGGTCTCAAGAGAATTTTTTTTTAGGGCATCCCGCGTGGAGTTAGCGTAATAAATGTTTGGTCGCCACTCGGTGACAGTCGGCACACTTCCATGCCATATTTCCCCTTGTTTCTATCATCTATGTTCTGACGTGGGAGTATCATATTGCTGCTTGATTCGTAAATTGTACCTAACAAAGAACATTAAAAAATCGAACTCTTGTATTCGAAACAATAAAGGAATAAATACGAAAACTAAAAACATACATTCTTCAAATTCTATGGGTATATGCGTGTATGGGTTGGACATTCTGATATGGTTCTGTTTTTTTCGTTTTTCATAGATGTCGTGTGACTTCAACATTTTAACAACTTCGTTTTACCTTTAACGTTTTAACGACTTTGTTAGTTTGGCCATCGTGCAAACAAACAATATCGTTATTGCACTATCGTGTTTTTGCACGCACCTAGTTTCAGTGAAATACGTAAATAAACATTGTTATTTGTAACTAAATTATCCATAAACTTTATTGCGTACACCACACATGGTGTAAACACATTTATTAGAGATATTTACACGCCCATTGTATATATATATATGTGATATATTATGTATGATGCTTTTATTTAAATATTTTGTTTGTATTTCTAATTAAAAAAAAGATATTGATGGAATAATTTTAGGATGGTGAACAAGATTTATCGATGACTCACAATGGTCCTGTGTTGGGTCGACAATTACAACGTAGGCGCGAGTGAGTTCGATGGAAGATGATTGAGGTATATTTCGGGATGACGACTGTGGTCCATTGGGAGAATCCTGATTCTGTGACGTCATTGTATAGAAAACTTAAAGCTAAGCATTTTAAGATTATTAAGCAAATTTAAACAATTATGCGTCAAACGTTTTTCAGCCGGAAAATGACAGGGGACAAATGTGCAGTCCATTTCCAAGACTCCATATAAAGAATTTTCTAAATTTTTGTTTGATATTTGTTTTTCATTGTTTAATTATTATCAAGTTATAAATATTTTTCTTTTTCTGATGTCTTCTCCCATCGGAGGTTAGCTATCATTGGTCCAATCAATTAATATCAAATCTGAATTATTCTCAAGTAATTACATGAAAAAAATATGTACATTTTAATCGTATTTTTTTGGTAAGAGTGTCTTTTTAGGAAAGAAAACAGAAGAAGTCCTAGGAAGGAAAAGGGTATGAGGAGTGAGTAGGAATCTGGAAGTCAGTGCGTCCAGGATTGACGGACGTATTAATCCAACCCTCCCACTGTGGTGCAAGATGATGGGTCGAAGAATCCGGCCAGAGAGGTCAAGGGATCTCCCTCAATCTGTCTCTCCTGAATCGGACCACCACGCAGCTGGTGAACAGACGCATCCCGGGTAATCCCTGATAAATCACCAAACGTAGCGAACCACTCGGGGTTCACCTATGGCAGAGGGTGTGGGTAATCCAGTGAAGGGTTCAAATGTTTTTTTTTTGTTTCTTGGCACCCAAACGACAAGCAAGAATTCACAACTTCATAACTTTATTAAAAAATCAGCTAGTAATAAATATTATTTATTCGAATCAAATTAAAATATACCTACGATTGCTATCTGTACAAGTTAAATAAAATAAAATGTATTAACACCTACACTAAATTTCCTCGCATATTGTGTACATGGAATAAGCACCTCCGTCCTCTGTGTACCTGCACTAGTAATATTTAATGTGATCGACGCAAATTTAATTTCCCATATCTCTGGAAATCCCAAATACTTCGTTTAAGGTAAAGGAAAGTAAGCAATTTACTATACACACATGCCATGCTGGAAAAGCACCCACGTCAGTGGTCTGTGTGTGTCAGGGGCGAAATCACAGTTCTCAGAATTTATAAAAATTGCTTAAACCGTCACGTTTTACTTTCCGTTATAAACTGCATAGTTTACATAAATTGTAAACTGGTTCTACAACTATCAACGGTATGAAGTCAATTAATTGTTGCTATGATTCTTCGAAATATCTGCCGTATGACGTTGAAACGTGTAGGTAATTCTACGAACCTTCCGGTATTATTGAAAAAGGGTATCTTCCGTATTTAATTTAATTCTATCAATACGACGTCGAAAGAATTCACGTTAAAGTAATGCGATTCTCTGCGAAAAGTCGCTCTAGGCATTGCGAGAATTTCGAATAAATAGTTGTTGCGGTTTCTGTCGCAATCGGAATACTACGCCGCGGTAAATATGAATTTCGTCTGTCGATATCTTTTGGCGCGAAATCTTCGCACTCAATATTGAGGCGGGTAAACCGACTAGCGACATGCGGAAAAGCGTAATTCCCATATTCCACGTCACGCGAGATCGAGCCTTCCATCACGTATTTCCTAAATACATACCTCACCGTAACAAAACCGTACTACTGTTTTTTTTTTTTTAATGTGTTTAATATTTGCTGACATTTTGATATTTTTATTAATATTATTTAAATGGATATTATGTAATTGGAGTCTGGTATCTCTATAACAAAACTGTTATGCTGTTTTTAAATTTTTAATAATATATATTTTTTTAATTAATTGTGTACATTGATCACAACATATACGAGTAGCTATATTGTTCTGTTGTTGCCCTACATTTGTATGATGATTGTTATTTATTGTTGTATTATATAATATTGTTGAACTAAACTCCTGCTGAAAAGCTACTTGCATTGGCTTAGCGGGTACAAGTTCCCATTATATGTAATTAATATTGTACAATAATAATAATATAAAAATACAATTAACAATTTAAGAATCTACGTACGAGTATACGGTACATTCGAAATGACATTATATTTAATTTACTGGATTAACTTATTGAAGCTTATAAACCTCATTTTCACATTTAATCATTGAATACGATAATCAAATGTGAAATGAAACATGAAACAGAAAAGACATCGAACCCAGGACCTCTGTCTAACCGGGACAACGCTCTAACCACTTAGCTAATGAGATCTTTTTTATCGATATCGTACTTAAAATTCGAGACTTATTGATAATATCCTCAATTACTTCCCACATTATTGACTGCTCTATTTTGCATGATTGCAAAGTTCTACCCGAATTTATTTTCAATCTAGATTGTGTCTCGAATATACCTATAATAATAATAATAATACTTAGATGACTTGTATAGCGCTGTTTTTTGTGAAAAATCACCTCAAGGGCGAGATAATAGAACTGTACAAATTACTTGACACGAAAAATAACAATGTTTCACACATTACTATCATCAGCCCACTTGTCGATAAGGTTTGTACGATTTTCTTCATCAGTACACAAATGTGGAGAAAGTTTAATAAAATTTGTAGTCTATATTCTTACACACCTACACATCATACTCCCAGTGTAAACAACACAAATAATATTTTCAATAAAGTAGTATCTATATTAACTTCCCTAAATTGGGATGATGGCATGGAGTTTTACAGGCTCCGGTCAGATGAAATCTACAACGGTATCAAGTAAAAAAGGATTGTCTTAGTTTTTCATAAAATAAACACTTTGTTTTTTTCACCGTCTTTTTGTTATCATATTAATTACGTAGGTACCTCCATTTCACTAGTTTTGATTCTTTTATGACAGCTACATTTATTATTTTTGAATTTTGTATTAAAAATCTAATTACTTTCTGTACTTGTTTAATGATTTACACAAAATTATTGGGTATTCAACACAAATTTCAAAGCTCATATATTGCATGTGGGTATATTCTGTGAAGGAGCTAAAATACTCTTGTCCTCATAATGTAAAGGGATACTGCAAATCCAATTTTTATTTATAATGAACATCTACTGACCTTTCTACAAGTCTGTTTAGTTTTACGTTTATCGTTTTACGTTACTTTTCTACTGAAGAAGACTTCTACCCTTCAAGGGTGTACTTAGTTATCGTCTCGAGAGTATGGAGAGAGGAAGTTTATATTTTAATGTGTCCTTTTTTAAAAATGATACGAAGTTGAGATTAGGGTGAGTTGCAATGTAGAAAGAGGAAAGGAAAATTTTAGACACAACTAAAAAGAAAGAAGCCTCTTCGAAATAGTAGGACAAGAGTACGCATTCCGTTATGGATGGAGATAAATTTTTTGCACTGATTGATTTCGATTGATTCGATAAAAAAAAAAAACAAAAAATTTGTTAAGTTAATGATGAGATCATTAAATATGAATTATTTTATTTGAAAAAAAAAACTGTGTGATTGTTTTGTAAATTTATTCAAAACCTTATAACCTTGGTCTAATTACATGTTTTTGGTCAAACTGATTTTCCACCCTGCTACAGGCATATTTGTACTAAATTGCCATAGCAATATCACTTTGATTTCTTTAAAATAAACCCAGTGGGTTTAGAATTTTCCCTGCATATTTTTCATCGCTTAAAATAGAATGATATTACAATGCTTTTTTTTTTAAAGAAAGGGAATATCCCTGGTTACGAATAACCTGACAATATTTGAGAATCTCCTACTATCATCACAATAAGCGGTAGATGTTGCTTGTGTCGTGATGGAGGACTTAGCCAGCCAAGGAATTGAACTCAAGGCACTTGGGAGAGATCCAGACGCGATGTTAACTCAGCCACTGACCGGTTTTCAATTCGTTTATGAAAATATTCTTCATAATAATTTTTAATGCATGTTTTTCGCAATGATTTGCGTTTATTTATGCTGAGGTGGACCTCGTCTAATATACCAGTTTTTTTATATCAACAATTCAAATCACAAAGTATAGTAAGGATTATTCTCACGAAAAAGCTGTTTACATTTTGTCAATCTAGAATCAAGATAGCACACAAATCACATCAGCATGACTATTGTATCCATTGTTAAGTGTATTGAATTAGACAATAAACAAAAATAGTCCTTGCAATATATGCCACAAAATAAAGAATAATGGATTCCATTAATCATATTTCTATAAAATATCACAGCTGTCAATGAAATTGATAATAGCAAATATTGTTCGATGGTAATGGAAGCCACTTAACGTTTCTCGCTTGCTTCCTGTAATCCTTAATGTCATTTGTATCTCAAACTAGTTTCAAGTCGCAAAAGATATAACTTCAGATATGACATTCCATGTACCAAATACTAAGTATCCTTGTTGAAAGCAATATTCCTCATATCTCACATCAAGTAACATAATATGTGACATAATGTTTCTATCAGAAGACGAATTATTTTGGAAGGGGTTCCTAATGGAAATAAGTTTTCCCTCAAAGCAAATAACGCAGAATTTCGTGCTATGCTTTTTGCCTATATCGTTAGTTCGTTGAGCCAAATATTACGTATCTACTGAAGTAGGCTTTTATCCTTCAAGGGCGTACTTCAAAAAATCTTTTTTTTTAAAACGAAAAAAACAATAATTCTGTGTTTTTAATAATAGCACTCTAGCATACTACAAAGTCACTGGAATCCCATTAAATTTTTAAATTTTTATTTGACAACAATGTGAATTCAATAAAATGCGGTGTATTAATTTGCAGAGTGTAATGGTAATGCCTTAAAAAAGATTTTAACTATGGTATCATTATGTCATAATGATTTGTACGTATGTTTGAATTAATTTTAAATGCAAACATTCAACGTTTATTTGTTGACTGTGGTTTAGGGTGTTGATTCATAATAATATATTGTAAGATAAACGTATTTATTCCCAACAAATGAATTAAAAATTCCTTTTTATTCACCGCTTTATTAATATACACATATCAACATGTTTCGAAAGCGATGTTTTCCTGATCAAGAATATATGGAATACTAAAAAATAATAATGTTATGTATAGACAAATGATAAACATAGAACACAATAATGTAAGAATAGACAAATTATAAACATGAACAGAAATTGATTAAACTGGGTAAGTAATTAATAAAAAATATTAATATAATATTATTCTACATCATTGAATTACAAATTTATATTATATTATATTAATTCACTATTAACGCCTTTTCTGATTTCAAAAATATCAAATTTGTCTAATTGTAAACCGGTTGTATTTGTATGTAAAATTTTTAAACCTTTATTTATATCAAAAGAATGATTGGTTTCTAAAATATGATTGGCAAATTCAGAATAATTGTTATTATTTAAACACCTTAAACTCCTTAACTCTAATACTGAAATTTATAGAAGTCTTTCCTGTGTAAAAATAGCTGACAAATTATTTAGTATTTAGTTCCGGTTGATCAATATATTAAAATGATTTACAATAAAAAACACATAAATTTGTTGTAGACCACTTTTATTTTATCAAAACTCTACCGGTTTCGGAAGCACCCTTCCTTCATCAGGAGAATATTAAAACTAACTTATGATATAAAATATTGACAAGTTATTGGGTAGGGGTAATTGTAGGATTTCCGGGAAGAACAGAGCGATTTATTGGGAAAATATTCAGAATGTTTTTTTTATTGTAAATTATGGCGAGCCACAAAGTTAATGCTTTTTACAAATATGTATTAAAATGATGTTTACAAAATTTACATCTTAATGTGATAATTATAGTAAACCGCAAAGAAGAAACGTTTAACGAATATACGATATATTGTTTCCTTTTCCATATTGATCCAACGTTTCTGATTGTAGTGGCAATCTTCAGCGCAGAAATATAAGCTCTTGAAGGGGGAAGCTAAACAGATCGGAATCCCAAAAAATAACCGTAGGACAAAAAAACTGTTCTCTAATAATTGAAATCATTTCAGTTTGATTTATTCACTTTTATCTCACGGTCTATTATTCATTCAATCGTTTAAGGTTAAAAACTGTTTTGCCTTTTTCTTGTCTTGAACGTACCGAGTTCCGACTTGAATGCAGGTTTTTCTTAGCAATAGTAACTGTAATATTAACCAAGTAACTGTAGTAATATATCTGTGTCAAGATTTGTATTTCGTACCCAATAACCAATCACAATAATATTTTTTTACAATTTCTTCAAAAGATTGGTATTCACTTTGAGGCGTCATTATTAATAAATGCTAATACGGTTTACAACTAGAAAAATTTGAAATTAATTATAAAAATAATTTCTTTTATAGTTTCTAAGATAAATTTGTTATTCAATGTTTTATAATTTTTTTTTATTGACTATTTACTTACTTTAATCTATTTTTGTTTATGTTTATGTTTGTGTTTTACGTTTATCATTTGTCTATAATTGACATTATTGTTTTTTAGTATTCTGTATATTCCTGATGAGAAAAGCTTCGTTTTCGAAACATGTTGATATATATTAATAAAGTGGTGATTACAAAGGAATTTTTAATTAATTTATTAATAACAATAGTCATCACTGTCATCACGTATCAACATCCTTTAATGATTGGAATACTTCATTCGTCGCATATTAAAATGCCCTTTAGTGCTAAGAAAATCCTTGCCATTATAATTTACCGGTGATAATCCCTACGACAAGATTTTAATCTTTAAGATTCATTGTTCAATAATTATTGTCGTTGTAATTGCATTGTGAATGACTAGCACTTCGACATAATTTATTTCATAATAAGGAATGCGAGTTTTAATGACTATGAATAACAGATTTTTATTATGGATCGTTTAAAATGTTTTAAACGACAACACCGAGAGGGCTCATAGAAAAAATAAAGTTAGTTTAAAAGCACAATGGTCCAAGTACTTTTTCAACCAAACCGTCTTCAGAAATTAGTGGTACTTTTCAAAAGGATATGATTCTAAAATATATTTTACACAATTTTGTATGTAAACATTTTTACTATTTAACTCTTTTGCAAGGGATTACATGGAAAGGTGTTTTTTGTATATCTGAAACGTATGTTTCAAAATACCCTTTTATAAGAAGTTAAGTAAATATAAAAATATTCATATATTAAAATAATAAACATAAATGAAGTAAATATAATAGAGTTATGTTGTTTTGGATTGTTTCCTTAAAACGAACCAACAAATTCGAATGCGAAAATTTTTAATTGTGTAAAACGAGTGGAAGATACTCTCAGTATGGCCCTGGTGAAAGACCACTATTCAGAATTGAAACGTTCCTTGAAATGACTTTTAGCCGTGTTTGGTGACCAGATCTGAATAGGCAGGTATTTACCCACCTTCCTCTTCCCCTTCTCCTTCCCCTCCCCACTACCATCAGCCTCACAACATTCTCCAATTGGGGATGCCATAGTCTCACTGGCTCCAGACGGTTGGGAGCAGTTGGGACTCTTGTGCGGTATTCACATAAACAAAAACAAAAAACGAATTTTGATCATAAATGAAGTATAATTTCTTCAAAAGATTGGTATTCACTTTGTGGCGTCATAATTAATAAATTAATTAAAAATTACTTTGTAGGCACCACTTACTAAGTAATTTTTCATTCGTTTATAAATTAAGTCGCTTAATGGTGCCATCATAATGAAAAAGTTTAGTTCGACTTTGTTAAATGTCTACATTTTATTGTCAATTCGTAAACGTGGAATAATAATATTTTTTCATTAACAAACGTACATTATCATTTAAAAAATTAAGAATATGAATTACTTTCGAAACACACAAAACGTGCAAAATATTCATATTATCAAAACCACAAAAAAAAATGTTTTCGAACAAAGAATCAATGAGAATTATCTATAAAATCGATACTTAGATAAGCAAATCTTTAGAAGTACCACATACGTCATTAACTATACCTTTCTACAAATTACGCGTTTATAAAATTCTCTTTAATTAAAAATTTCCCGCCAGGAAGTTAGAAATAATCCTCAAAATGTTTAATTATTTTCTCTAAATCAATTCTCTTAAAGCTCGGCCTCAACTTTGAGGAGCTTTCAACTCCCAGTCAAGTGAAATTAACTTGAACTTAAAAGCATTCCTATGTTCCTCTCGCCCAATTAGCCTCCGAATCAGAAATCCATAGCTGCCGTTAGCCCCACTGAGACGTTCGTACGCCATATTGTGCGAAATGAATGATTAACTTTATTCAATTGGCATAGAATCGATGAAGCAATTCGCCGTGTTTCTGAACGTTTAATTAGGATTATTAATTCACACAGCAAATTAAAAATAAATAAAGGTTCCCCGGAAAACATAAAGCGCTCAGTTGGTTTCGTAGATTTTGAGTGTTTGTACTAAAGTTTTGAATTAATTACTATTTATTATTTTTATTATCGGACAATTTTTAAGTTGCTTTTACTAATAGTGAATATTTTCTCAAGGAAGGTCAAATTTAAAAATATAAATGAAATACGAAGACGAAAAAAACTACAGAAAATAAAAACAGTATTAGTCGTATCTGGGAATCGATCCCAGGACCTCTGCATTACCGGAACAACTGCTATACCAACTGATCTAATGAAACCAGTTCACTTTACGCCATCTTCATCGATATTTTACCTCAAATTCAAGAGTTCAAGGATTAAATATTACAATGAGGTTTATACTGCCGTGGTAAATATAAGCTTCGATAAGTTAATAAATTAAATTGAATGTTCTTTCTAGATTTGTAAAAAAGGGTCAATAGATTTCCCATATAAATAAAAAATCGGATAGGTACACCCGAAACACTATTTGGATTGCAATTATATTTGGGTAGAACTTTGTAATCGATTCCTCGATTTTTTATTTAGGTTAGTTTTCGGAGGCATCATCGGTCCAATTGAAGTGAAATTTTAGATTTGCTTTATTTTCTATGACCTCATCAGCATTTTTTCAAAAAAAATTTGATTCTTTTTAGAAAAAAAATGTTAATAATTGTTAATCCTATGGAGGAATTTCCTAGTTTTGGTTGGGACTTGATAGCCGTTTTCTGGGGTAATAAGTCCGATTAAAGTAAAATTTTAGATTTGCTTTTTTTTCTATGTCATTATCAGCATTTCTTCAAAAAATCCAAAAAATCGATGTTTTTAGATTTTTTACTAAAATAATAAAAAGTAAAAAATCGAAGAACACCCAAAAACGTGACTAACCTCGCCAATTGTCAAAAACAAACCACTAATCCAAAATGGCTGATAATGCTAACATATGATAAACATATGTGTACCAACATAACAAAAGAAAATCGATAATCGAATGTACACAGCCAGCGAAAATTCAAAATTCACCTTTTCTTTTGAACACACCTCGTACATGTTTCGCCTTGCGAAAACGTTTGTTGTATATTTCCGTTCTTATTGAAATAATAAGTTAACTTTTTTTAATTTACCGAAACAAACCCTTCACAAAGGTGATACAATCTTGAAAAATTCTACATGTTATTCCCCATGTCTTTAGAAAAAAACGTTTAAAAAACCATGATGCGTACAAAACACGAAGCTACTGAGAGCATAGACAACTCTTATTTTGGACAAGAAAACTTGTTATGCTATGATATTAAATTCTGGAATAAAATCACAACAATATTAATACATTTAAATCTCAAATAAAAAGCTGGATACGTTACATAGGTAGATCTGAAATAAAATAAAAACATATTAACTCCAAATACTACTGACAAAGAAACTACTCAACTGTATTTAAAATACTTCATATTACAATTTCAACAAATCCAAATATATTATTTTATTATTATGTGAATGACAGCACCATAAATCCCAGTGAGGATATCAGTATTTTTTTTTACTTGTTTTAAAAAATAAATGATTATAAAACATTTGTTTTTATTATTATTTCGTAAGTATATTCAATAAGCATATTGCGAATTGATAGGTTCTACGATACTGTTAAATTGTGTTTCAACTAGAACCATGTGAAATTCGGTGGCTCTAATCGAATAATCTTCTTTAATGTTCTGCCATCAAATTTTATATTCCTTACGATTCTTACTAATGTCATCTCATTAAATTTTAGGATATAAATACGTACAAAAAAGTTCCAATCATTTCGATTGGGAAATTCTTTTTTATGATAATCGATATAACCTTTTTAAAAAAAACATATTTTTTTGTTTAATGGTATTACAAATAAAATTACATATATAAATTTTTGATTACCGTCATTTTTTTCTCACATGGGATCAACTGATGAATAATATCGTGTAGTAGTCAAAATACAATCAAAATAAACACGGAATTTTATTATTCATCGACGATATCTCGTTCTTAGTCCTATGATTAATTAACACACGTATGAATCGGCACACTTTATAAAAGTGATTTCATTAAAAGTACGACGAATATAACTATCAGATAATCTAATCTCACCTAACCTAATTAATCATCAAAAATTCCTATAAAAAATAAAAATAAATATAGATTATAATTTATTCAAAAGGTTGGTATTCTCTTGATGACATCATTATTAATAAATTAATTAAAATTATTTTGTATTCACCACTTATCAATATTCACATGTTTCGAAAGCGATGCTTTATTCATCAGGAATATATAGAATACTAAAAAATAATAATGTCAATTATAGACGTGTGTTGATTTATCCGATCACCCTCTTTTCTGATGACTGAATTTTTGAAAATCTTATACTGGCTGGACGTTTTTCTTTGAGTCATCTCTCTGAATATGAATGAGTTCACATTAAAATCGTGATCTTATAACAATGGATTAATAAATTATCATTGATTAACTGAAGCGGTACTAATTGGGCCGTGACATACAGAATCCGAAGAATAAACACATCTCAATGGTTACATCATCATTCCTCTCAATTCACCATGACATCTCGAATAATTGATTTGATAAGTTGACAAAAAATTCCCTGTTCTAAGATGTCACTGTGAAAAATACCCTAGACTCCATTGTTGCTGCCCATTATGTGTTAATTCGTATCAATGAGTGAATAATATTCATTATTTTCAAACAACCGCGATGAAACGACAGTTTGAACTGGAGATTCCCAATGTGGGCGATATCGCCCCCCCAGAGGCATTAGAGATATCCAAGGGGGCGGTGAAGGGCTGAAATAGGAAGCGAGAGGCTTAGAAAATCTCCCTTTTTACTATTGTGTATGGTTTAAACCGACCGAGTACTCATTAAACGCAAAAATATCACAGAATGCTTTGTAATATTATGTATATCACGCAAAAGGTTCCACATCTTAAAGCCAGTAGGGCTATTTCACCCCCCAAGTGGGACCGCCTGAATAGTAATTATATAAGAAATAATGCATACATTTGAATTAGTTATTTTCTGTCGTTTAAAACCATGAACGCGTCAATGGAAAATTACATGTTACGATTAAAGTTAAATGCTTTCTTGGAATGAGAGGAATTTGGAAAATTTGTTGAAATATTTTTCCTTCACGGAAAGGGTGCTATTTTTTGTAAGCCATTTTGTTAAAATTTTAATACGTCGTGAAAACTTTCCGGTCCTCGGCGACTTTTCGGAACATTTTTTTCGACGCCGCGAATTGCGTTTTTACCATGAGGTTTTCGGTTGGTATTGAGAACAACCGCAAAAATTTTATCTCTCCGTATTACGAATACCAGGAGAGATCCAATCTATAGCTGTCGCTATTTTCAATCAAATTCTTTCTATCTGATTTTTTTTTTGATTGAGTCTCAACTGCTCCCAACCGTCTGAAGCCAGTGAGACTATGGCATCCCCAATTTGCGAATTTTGTGAGGCTGAAGGTATTGGGGAGGGGAAGGAGAAGGGGAAAAGAAAGGTATGGAAATACCTGGCTATTCAGATCTGGTCACCAAATACGGCTGAAAGCCATTTCAAGCACAAGAAAGAAATTGTGTTTTAAAGTTATCATCCTTATTTCTTTTTTTTTAAAATTAGCATGTAAATAACAAGATATGATGTAAGTATGATAAATTTTACAGACCAATTAAAAATACAAAAAGACACATATTAATTTTTCTATTAACTATTTGATCTTTTTGTGTTTTTTCGTAGTCCTCCTCACTAAAGAGTCCTTTCCTGGGGCAGACTAGAGTTATTTAATTTGATATCATCTAATTAGGTGCGTCTTATATATCGTTTTTAGTTCTGTTTTTAAAGTTGTCTCATTTGGGTTGCCTCGAGAGCTTAATGGATGACCTCTTTCGGCCAGACTTTAATTCTTGAATTCATCTATGGTATGTGCAAATTGTGATGTCTGTTTGTGTTTGACAAAGAAAAACTCTCGTTTAATATTGTATCTCTCGGTAATATTTTGATATTTAATAATGTCTATTATTAAATTTCATAGAAAAATTATATTTTGCGTCATTCAGCAGACCATTTTAATCAGCTTTATGATATTTATATGATATCTTGTTGCGCTATTTAAAAATATCCAGAAACGTGTGTCACGACTCTAGTTTGATAATAAGCGAAGAAAGGTTCTTATTTACAACAGCAGGACAAATATTTCCCAGTTAAACAATGCGACCTGCACGCAATTGCGTCCTCCATTTTTTGTAAAAATGGGTATCCATCAAGAACGGTACATCCATACATACGGTAGTGGAAGCATTTAAAGGAAAATGGAAACATGAAAAATTATATTAGAATCATTTAAGAAGATAATATTAACACATCCCAAATGAACCACGAAACCGAAAAAACAACAGAAATTAAAAAGATTTCAGTCGCATCTGGGACTCGAACCCAAATTATATTAGGTTTTAGATCATATAGATAATGTTTACATTATAAAGTTGAATTTATAACCTTTTTCTACACTCTTGGGCTAATCTTAATTAAATGGGGCACATTTTAATAAATTAATTTTAAATTATTTTATATTCACCACTTTTTTTAATATACACCTATCTACGTATTTCGAAAGCGATGCTTTCTTCGTCAGGAATGTGTAGAAGACTAAAAAATAAAAAATGTCAAGTATAGACAAATGATAAACAAAATCAAAACTTGATTAAAGTATGTATGTAAGTAATTCATCAAAAGTGTTAATAAAAAAATATTATAAAACATTGAGTAACAAATTTACGTTAGAAATTAAAAATATTTTTTTTTTATAATTAATACTAATATGAAAATATATTCAAGAGATAGCTATTTAAAAAAAATAGTTGATTATTAATTAAATTTAATTCGCTATTAACGCTTTTTCAAAAACATACCATATTTTGTTTCAGTGGTAAAAAACGAAAACCGTAGTCAAATTTACTAAAACCTTTGAGACGCTTAACTTGCAAATATCTTTTCTGAAAAATGTTCCGTTTCCGATGAGTGTAAGCAGAATACGTGGAGATGTATCAACAAGTTTTCCAGAAATTAAGGTTCCGCAGAATCACTGAATAATAAGTACAGTACAGTATAGTGATGAGTCATGACTCATTTTGTTAAGAGCGGGGAGTCGCGTTACCAGCTCAATATTTTCGTACGATTCAAAAGTACGGTTCAATTGAACGACGCCTCATTTAAGAGCCAGCACTATTAAGAGCCATCTCCAAGTTAGTGATATCATACCCCAGATATGACTCCCAGTTCCTACGGCTCCCAGCGTATAGGTGTAGGTACAAAACGTCCAGTTGCCAGACTGTCTGGCGCCGTTCACGTACTATACAGTGCCTACACACGTGTAAATACGGTAATTAATTTTATCTCTACACACGAATTTGTGAACTCTTAAAAAACAACTGTTTTAAGATGCGTTATGGCGCCAAATATGAATTGCAAGTCCCACGATCGTGGGCATAATTTAACCTGATAGAAATTAGACACGCACGCGATTTTAAATAAACAAATTAGAACAAGGGACCTTATTTAAATATGCGTCTTCGTAGAAATGCATAAGAATACAATCAATCGTCTGAGATATGTTTGTATTTTTAGATAAATAAACAATCTTTCTTAAATGGTTCCAAGTTGTGTCAAAAAGAGTCACAGTTCAATTGAGACGTGTTACGATTTTCTAGGATTCATACGCCCACGGCTCATTAAAATGAGCCGGCACAAAAGAACGACCCGTTCATGAACGTCTTTTTGCTAGTACAGTAGTCTAAACGGTAGTTTTCTCTACAGTTAAGCAGTAACCTGCTTGTTCTGATTGCATGGTAACTCTTATCAGCACAGCTGAAGGATTACGTTGGACCGTATGTAAATAACTGTAAGCAAATAAGTGTATTGTTCTTTTAAAAATACTGCATTAAAAATTACGGAATATGGACACTTCGGCTGCGTCTTTGTACAATCACATGGTAAGGCTACTCGCGTTGAACTGCATATATGCAAGTATTTCCTAATACGCACAAATTTGATGAAAAATATTTTTTATTAGATTAATTACAATACGGAACAACCATTTCAGTCACCGGAGAAGCAAAATCAAACATTTTAATTTAATTTCACAATTAATTTTACATCAAGTTTTTGCATGGCTTTTAGGTTAGGTTTTTTTTTTATTTACGAAAAAACTCAAACTAAAAACATGAGAACCTATTTAATGTCTAATTAATATACTCGTATTGTATTATATATAAAATAAGTTTTAGGTTCTTAGTTTGGTTTTTTTTTTTTTAAATGCAAATAAACCTACGTGCTTATATGCATATTTACGCTCCTATTATACCCTCCATTACCTTAGTGAGTGGACTTAAATATAAGTTGCTATCAGCAAATGCCGCTAGCACATAAAACACAGTTTACAATTCTTTGAAATAAATTAAATAAATGCCCTAGAGTAGCAATAGGCAGCCCGCTCACTGGGTAGAGATGATTATCTCCACATTTATGAACCTGTAACCACAGGTGACACCGGAAGAGGGAGAATTGTCATATTAGAAAAAGTTTGATAAATGAATTTAAAAAGAAATGTTTAAAGAATTTTGTCTGCTTTTATTTTAATCATGTTGAGGCCTCAAAGTGGTCGTTTTTAATAGTAAGGAAAAAAACATAACACACAAATAATAGTTTTATTTCACTTCATTTTAATGTAATAAAAATAATAATAAAGATAACATGAAACAAAACAGAAATATGAATGGATCCCAGACCGAGCGAGACCGCCGAAACGGGAGACGTCAAGTATTTGCGGTTTTTGCGGCGGGAATAAGGATTGGCGCCTAGCAGAATAAAAAAGACGCAAAAGAGAAGATTCCCAAGTATTAGAAAACTGAAACTTAATTTTTCAAATCTTGTAAGGTTCAGATTGGAAGGTGGGCCTCTTTAACAAAAATAGGGGGATATTACTCCCACATTATTCCTCAGTGGCTCAGTCCGCAAGAGACCTTTTAATCTCAGGGTTCGGTGGGATGAGCGTGGTAAATGTTATTTCAGACATTGGGAGGATAGTATAAAACCCTGTTTTGTAAATAAATCCTAATTAATATTTAAACTAAATTTGGTAAAGGGCTAAGAGGGGAAGAGGCGGCTAAAATGAGTTATATGGTTGGCATTTAAAGTTGGTCTTCCTTTATGGCTCCCATCAGCGCGTACCGCTGCTCCGATATACTCCAAATGCTTCTCAAGGTTAGTCGATCCTCCAGCTGAGGATTGCTGAGGGCCTTGCCTTAAGGGAGGCTGCAATATATGAACCTGGCGACTTACATCAGATAGTTAAGAGGCACCTCCTCTCCAAGGATGGATGAAATCACGCCTTATGGCATGCTTTCATGATGCACTTCATAAATATCAAACAGCAAACAAAAACTCTACGCCGCTTCAGCGGTAGTGTGCAAAAACTCTGGGCCTCCCGGCTCCCATAAAGTCCGCCGCCATCTTGCCGACCTTCTTTTTCTTCTTCCGTTTTCTTCTGTCACCGATTACCGATAGAATTCTTGACCATAGATAAGAATCTGGTACTTTTCCATGTAAGGCTGCATTCACTCTTCCAAATGATTATGTTACAGTCTTTATAGTTACGGGAAAAAAATCACAAAGTTCGCGTTAATTCGAATCAACCCAGGTCGTCAAATGGCTAGCATTCCAAACTCAACTGAGTTCACCTGGGTCTTTCTGTTTCAGGTGACTCCTCGAAATTTTTTTGGGGTTTTCTACATAATTATCTTATTTTATGCTTCTCCGTAATGAAAGTCTTACTCAAAGTCGTATATTTTAGACCGTTCCTTGTTCAAATATTGTCTTTACTTACCGTATCTTGTTCTGTCGGAAAGTTTGATAAGTTTAATGGAGAAACTAAATACATAATAGTGTTGTAAAATTGTCTAGTTTAGAGTCCTTTTATGCGTTTTGTTTTATAATTTGAATTTATAACTGATTTGAGTGCATTAGAAATCTTTAGTAAATGGCAAACTGTGAAATAATTATAAAACGGCTTTGCACATTTTTGTATTGAATTGTGTCGATATTGATTGGGTTGGTTATGTTATTATTAAAAATTCAACTTATTCTGCGTGATTTTTCAATCCGTAAAATCTAGTACGCACTACCTTAACCGTGGGTTCCCAAACTTTTTTTCCCCTTGACCCCTTTGGCGTTAGTTTAATTTTCCGTGCACCCCCCACCCCGTCCGCCCCCCCCCAAGCTGTTTGTCCAAAACTTTGGTACAATGCTGAACAAGTGGTATTTATTCGCTGCGCGATACATTGCTGCTGGTATGAAAATTTGTAAAAACCTGCACAGGAAAGTGCCTGCGTGGACGCGATTCGCTTTAGGTGCGCAGTAGGCTTGTCGAGCGAAACTCAGTACGGTGCTTTAATATGGGTGCAGTCTAAATGAACTCCGATCCGTGGACCCCCATTTACATCTCGTGGACCCCTTTTATTCTCTCTGCCATGGACCTCCTGCAAATCTATATGGACCCCCAGGGGTCTATTGCAGTTTTTTGCAAGAAATCTTAGGTTTCCATCACAGCCGCTCGTTTACACAATCTCTAGAGTGAACAGTCTTTTTGTAGGTCTATATACTTCTCCCTTTAAATTCAAGCGATCCCCGATAATAATAATATTTAAGCAATGGGCGATTTTTTCAAATCGTTAAAAAACTGTTTAAATCTAAAATATATGACCCCGTACTCTACGTAGTCGTTACTCAAATAATGCTTGATTTTATCCCTTTTTAAAAAAAGGAGTTTAACTGTTTTCCCGTAATGAAAATAATTACTGACATAATGCTTCCCTGCATTTTTAGCAAGCATTGATTATTTCCTTAAAGTATAATTTGTTTATTCGATTTATTCAATTCGGAAAAGTGATTTACAGAAAGAACACTTTGACTGTCCAACTGGGAAATTCCCATTTTACGACAGTCAAATTAACAAACTTTGTTCATATTGCATAATATATGAGAGACAGTAGAAACAAGTATAGATACATTATATATTTCGTAACAGTTCATTTTTTTATTTATTATATTATATACGCCCCATATTGGCTTGTATATATTTAGTTAGTTACAATAGTCACACTGGTGCAAAACACATCACAGCAGGTACATAGATAAAATAGGTAGTCAAATACAACAAATAAATATTTCATTTGACTCACGAAAAAATAGAGGAATAACATAGTGTAAGTACCATTCCAAATAATTAGCTACAGAGACGAAAATTCAAAACATACCTCACATTCACTGATACTTATACTCTAGACACATATTAATAATTGTTGAGGATGTATGCAATAATAGTCTGTTTGTATTTGTATTCCGAGCAGTTGAACATATTTATTACCTTCTTAGTGAAGTCTAGGTAATAGAGAATTTTCGAATGACTCAGTCCGGAAATTATTGTTACAATGGAATCAAATTTTAGGTCGAGTTGAAATATTAAATTTAATTAAGCTGGGTTGGAAACAAGTCTTCTATCTGAGAGTTTTAATAATGTTAGTTCTTCCATAAGTAATTGTAAATTATTGTTTAATCAATAGGTAATCCGAGTTTATAGTTAACATATCATAGAAATTTATGTTGAACTTTTTCAATGGAGTCGGAGTGAATTTTACAGTGAGGGGACCATATAGAAGAATTATATTCGACTTGACTACGAACTAAGGAAGAGAATAATAATTATAGCGTTGAAATATTCCTGAAGTCTCTGGTATTTCAAAGTATAAAGCCGAGCATTTTTAAACCTAAATAATTTAGATTCGAAAACAATGCCAAGATCGTTAATTTCATCGACCAACGAGGGAGAAATATTGTTGATTTTATGCTAAAAGTTGAGAGGATGATTCATTCTAAAAAATCTAATTGTATACCTTTTACTAATGTATACAAGAAGTTTGTTAAGTTCACACAAATCTTGTAATTTAATTAAATTTAATTGAATGATAAAACTGTCTTGAATAGTTTTTATTAGTTTGAAGAGTTTTAGGTCGTCGGCGAAGAGCAGCACAATAACATTGTTATCAAATACTGTTATAACATCATTAATAAACAGTAATTTGATTGAAGTGTGAAGTTAGATGGGTAATGGTTACAGAATGTATCTAATATTGTGTATCTAAGACCGAAACATTCATCAAAGGTGGTGTTTGTTATTAAACAAGGTTGAGAAATAATATTATCTCATCTCAAAAAATCAACATTTAAAAAGTAAATAATAAATTAAAATTCAACCAACATTTAAAAAGTAAATGATGAATAAATTTTAACCAACGTTTTAAGAGTAAATAATAAATTAAAATTTAAACAACATTTAAAAAGTAAATAATAAATTAAAATTTAAACAACATTTAAAAAGTAAATAATAAATTAAAATTTAACCAACATTTAAAAAGTAAACGATGAATAAATTTTAATCAACGTTTAAAGAGTAAATAATAAATTAAAATTTAAACAACATTCAAAAAGTAAATGATAAATTAAAATTTAACCAACATTTAAAAAGTAAATTATAAATAAATTTTAACCAACGTTTAAAGAGTAAATAATAAATTAAATTTAAACAACATTTAAAAAGTAAATAATAAATTAAAATTTAACCAACATGTAAAAAGTAAATGATTAATAAATTTTAACCAACGTTTAAAGAGTAAATAATAAATTAAAATTTAAACAACATTTAAAAAGTAAATAATAAATTAAAATTTAAAGAATATTAAGCCAATAGTAATGGATCTCTAAATGTAAATGGCAACCGGAGATAAAAGAAAAGCAGTCCAAACAAATATATTTTTGAACATATCTGTTGGTTTATTCTCAAATTCTGTGTATATATGAACTATGCCGTCACTAACTTATGTAGATTAAAATCTGATAAGAAATTTTGCAATGATGTAATCATTATTCACATATTCCCATAATTCCTATCTTTGGGTACTTCACATAAGTTTAACACTTGACTTCTAATACTAGTGGCGCTGTCTGTATAAATATTTATCACTTTTCCATTGCATTTAATGAAATAAGATTATCTATAGACGCTTTTCTCATAAATGGTTGAGTCTCATTAATGTTAAGTACAATGAATAATTTGCTTTTCCGTGATATCCTATATATCGTATAACTCCACCCATCCTTAGAAAAAATATTTAGACTTTAAGTCATTTTTTTCTGAATTGCAATGATCGATTTCCTAGCAAAAATGCACTTGCTTACTCCTAAATACCCAGACAAAACCTGGGAAACCGCTGTAATGCTCACATGTTTGATATTACGATGAATACCTGTGTAAGCCTTCGCTTTCAGAATTTCAAACTTCCCTTGAAAACTTTTACATTTTTATACACTTAAAAATGTTATTTTTTTATGTTAAATCTCTATTTAGATGTCTAGTTGAAAGGGTAATTATATGAATTTCCCCCGATAGAAAAAAATCGAAAAATATAAATAACACTAAAATATAAATTCTGTTATTTAACCGGTTATGGGTATGAAAAATTCACAGCGTTTCTTTAAACGCTTCTTAAGTCAGTAGTCTTGAGGTTTTTGTTCTACACAAAACAAGCAAAAAACTATCTATTGTAATTTGTAATTAAAAAACTTTGATACAAAATTTTAGATCCAACTTAATGTCAAAATTTTTAACATTTGGAACGATTTTAAAAAGTGTGTTTAAGTTTACCTCAAAATTATCGGGTTGGTTAGAGTTAAGTAATAGTTTTTAATATTGAGTTTCGTATCGAGTCGTTCGTAGGTAATTTTATCGCACATGGATTTACCGCCCTCCAAAATCGTTAGGGATCCCATTTCTACTGCACTCAAACTTTTTCCTTCTTCCTTTACTTATTCCATGCCTGATTGTCCATACGAGTACACCAGTGTTGGTGCCCGATCTCGCATAACCTCGTCTGTGACAAAAATACCTCCGCCTCATCATCGATGGATTATTAACCTGGATGGCGCATCCACATTATTCGATTTAAATACAACCTGCAACAATATTGTTGGTGGTGTGGAATACAAAGTATGCGAAGCAAACGGTGAGCCATTGGATTATTGTGGCGGTGGAAAATATCACCAGAGATTGATCATTGCTGGGTTTTTACCGACTTTAGATTGTCACTTCCGTTCCTCTCATCACCACCCCAGATGATTTATTCACCAGATGTTATAACGATTTGTTCGCTAACGTTAATGTACGAGTATATTATGTGTGTTTAAATAGTTTATGATGCCATCAAAGGTTAGTAAGAGATATTAGGTAAACATTTCATTATTTTTATTATTGTATAATATTAATTACATTCAATGGGAATTTAAACCCGCTAAGCCAATGCCAGTAGCTTAGCGGGTTCAAGTTAACTCAGCAGGAGTTTAGTTGAGCAATATTATATAGTACAACAATAAATAGCAATCATCATACAAATGTAGCGCAATAATAGAACAATGTAGGTGCATGCATGTTTTGATCAACGTACACGAGTTAGAAAAAATATTTTTAAAATATGATACCGATTAAATAATATTATAAAAAAATAGCGAAATATCAGCACGTGTTAAACAAATTGAGAAAAAACAGCAGTACAGTTTTGTTACAGTGAGGATAGACTTAATATAATAGTAGAAGTAGAAAAAAAATGATAGATACCCGCAGCTATCAAGGAGATATACAATCAAGGAGGCCATCATATTTGTTCAACAGACAATGTAAGAAAGAGTAAAATAGAGTAAATACAGCAGATATCAAGGAGATAGCTACAATCAAGGAGACCTCCATATTTGTTACCATCAATACACAAGCAGAAGTCAACGATTTACCAGCTTTAATTCCCGGTTTCACACAAGATTTTGATTATTGAATAACTGAATAGGTTTGCACAATAGTTTTGTTGAGAATTTTGTAATAAATAACTCTATTTAAAAACCCAATTGAACATTTATGAAATTATAATTTCTTCAAAAGATTGGTATTCACTTTGTGGCGTCATTATCAATAAACTAATGAAAAAATACTTTGTATTCACCACTTTATTAATATATACATATCAACATGTTTCGAAAGCGATGCTTTCTTCATCAGAGATAATCACATATATACACCATCTATAATTCTAAAAAATAATAATATCAAGTATAGACAAATGATAAACACAGAACACAATAATGTAAGAATAGACAAATTATAAACATAATCAAGAAATCATTAAAGTAGGTAAATCAAAAATGTTAATGAAAAAAGTATTATAAAACATTGAATAACAAATTTACATTAGATATTAAAAAATAAATTATTTTTATTTTTAATTGTAATATGAAAATAATTTCAAGAGATAGCGATTTAAAAAATAAATTGTTCATTAAATAAATTTAATTCACTAATAATGCTTTTTCTGATTTCTGAAATTTCAAATTTGTCTAATTGTACACCGGTTGTATTTGCATGTAAAATTTTTAAACCTTTATTTATATTAAAAGAATTATTAGTTTCCAAAATATGATTGGCAAATTCAGATTAATTGTTATTATTTAAACACTTTAGGTGTTCCTTCAATCTAATACTGAAATTTCTTAGAAGTCTTTCCTGTGTAAAAATACTTGCAATCTTTACAAATTTATTTATATACCCCCATATGGGTGTATATTTATAAAATGGTGAATACGAAGTAATTTTTCATTAATTTATTTATGAAATTATTTACGTTACCACGAAAAAACTATTCTTTTATCACCAAAAAAGTGAGGTGTTTAGGCATATTAACAAAAATATTGTTTTTTATATATTTATTTTATTAAAAGTTCCCCTCAATTAAATTACGTCATATAAAGAGGCGCTCTTATAATTTCTCCCAAATACCAAGATGTGCTTAGATGGCCGAATTATTAACAATTTCGTAACGGTTTTTCCAATTTAATTATATGGCGCAAGTGTAATGTAAATATGAGGTTTAATTGCGCAGCATTTGCTCCGAGGAAGTCGGCAATATAATGGGTTTTACCAAGATACATATGTTTCAATTTCCTTCCACATATTTACTATTAGTACAAGTCACAATTACAGTGCTTTCATTCAAAACAAGTGGAAATCATATAACATAATAAAACCGTAGCGAGAGTAAAAAGATCTGACGGCGATGTATCGCACTTGGAAGTCAGCCTTAAGTGATGAGCTTTACACTTAGGATTATCTTATTGTTTTTCAAGTTCAAAAATAGTGCCATGATTATCAAATTCTGACACTCTTTAGTTGAATACTCGTTTGTAGTTAACCGTAGACTCGAGAATAAGGAACTCCAGCTCATTTTTTTAAAATATTAATACCTTTTTTATTAATAATGACGTTTAAAGTTATTTGGCAGTATACATTTTTTTTTTCTAAAGTTAGTTTTCATCGTTAAAATAGTTAATAGTTTTGAGGTTAGAATATCAAAATCTCAAAACAAGAATGAGCTTTACCGTACATAATTTTATATTCTATTCGTAGTAAACCATAACTAAACGTCAGTAAGAAAATTATGTACCTTTTTAGAAACGTTAACTCAAAAATAATAATAGTATTGAGCATTAACATTATCATAATATCCGTATTGATAATTGGTTTGATCATGAATACTCTAATTTCTTTCATGAACAACAAGTAAATTGGCTAACAGTGAGACAAATGCTGACATTAAACCCAATGATTTTTATACATAAAATCAGAAACAACTCGTCATCAATATATTTTTCAAACAAAATTATTTACAACATGGACATTAACAGACATAATACAAGAATCTTGTAAGGAAGTTAGACTATCGAAAAAGAACAAAGCCAATACGCAAAACAGTATATTTTATAAAGGGATGAAATGTTATAATGCTCTGCCGGACCCAATCAAAATTCCACCAATTAATAAATTTTAAATAGATTATATAAACCACATTAAGTTAAGCAAGAAAAAATCATCAATTTTTAAATTACCTAATAGTATTTAAGTTACAATAATTAGTTATATGTAATAGTATATTACATTGTAATAGTTACAAGCAAAGTAGAAAAAAAACGTAATGAATAATCAATTAGAGAAAAAGGCTGACTCTTCTCTAATAAATCCATTATAGTATAACCTTACTTATATGCATTGATAGTATATAATATACAGATGTAAATAGGAAACACATAAATTACAGAGGAAAAATGCAACTGTGAATTTTGTCGCAGACATCCAAGGCGAACTCTAAGAAGGATATGTACCTGGTTACCCGTAGTTCATGTAACTATAGGACAAAAACTGCTATAAAATTCATTTTAGCAAGCAAGACGAAAATCACAGGGAGAAAACAAAACCAGAAAGAACCATCTGTTCAAATAAAAGCTGACGCGAATGACTTTATATGATTTAAAAAAAAACCATAGATTCAGTAAATAAACACAATGTAATCCGTCTTCCAGAGGGTAATAAACCAACCCTAAAGTAGTTTTTAAAAACATAATAGTAAACAGTACCGTCAGCAAAAAAACAAATTTCAAGTCATCAATAAAAACAATATTAGAAAGCAGGTGAACTCACTCCTGACATCGATGCTATATATACCATAGATTTAGTTTTAATTGTACCAGTCTGACGATGCCCGTGATAAGGTGAAAGCGGTCCGGTCGAAAATAAATAAGTGAAAAAAGTTACAAAGGTTTTAAAAAATACTTTTTATATGAAATTCCAAATAAAATTAGAAATAATAAGTTATAATTAGTAATTTTGTAAACTTAAATGTACAAACAACAAAAATACAATATATAAAACAAAAAAGTGATATAACGTCATTAAAAGTACAAAAAATGACTGAAATCCTAATCTAACATAATTAAGTATTTAAAAAAAATTTAAACAATTTTTGTAATTTATTTTGTTTATTTTAAGTGTGTCGATTCATGCGTGTCATGGAACCGGATGATCTAAATCATTTTATAAATAGGTCTGCTTGTAACTACGTACACAAACGACACGCATTTAAATATATCTAGACCTTGAACTAGGCCAGAAAACTCTTTGGTCTAAATTTAACTCAGTCACCTACCAACTATTAAAAAAAAAGGATTATGACGGCGGTAAATTTAACGAAACTACAACAAAGATCATTCACTATTTCTGAAATAAATATAGGTATTATGTCTTTGTATTAATCACTTAATGCATGCCACAGTGTAACTGAGTTATACAAAATTTTGTTTTTAATCTAACTGCAAACGGATTTTCCTGTACAATTTTGTCATCTTCATAGCAGATTAAATCCATTTTTTTAATATTTAAATTTAGCATTTTTAAGTGTTGCAATAATAAAGGGGGTAGGTTTTCATCAAATCACCTTATTAAAAACATTTTCTACTTATTTATTTCAGACCGAACTTGTGAATCAGTCGGAAGTGGAATAAAGTAATTAAGTTTTTAACCATAATTTTAAAACAAAATTCTATCACAAAACAAATTTTTTTTTAAATTTGATTAGATATGGGTATTAGTAAATTATTCTAGTGCACCACAAAAATTTAAAAAATATATATATTGTCCATTATTTACACCCACTGTTCATAAAAGTGTAATTTAGGATGTTGCAAAGGTGTCGTGGGAATCTTCTGTGCGAAATATTCTAATTGATTTTTTTATTCTCGCGATCTCAACCATATTAAATTATCTTAATGGCTATTTCAAAATCATCACCTTTTGCCGCCAAAATGACTTTAATTGTTTTGTGGCCCTCATTATTAAAATAATCAATAAGAAGAATTTTGATTACACCACTGTTTTAATATATACATGTTTCAGAAGCAAAGCTTCCCTCATCGGGAAAAAAAATATTTAAGTATAGACAAATAAACAAAATTAATAATAATTGAATAAGTAGGTAAGTAATTAATTAAAAATGATAATAAAATATTAAATAATAAGTTTATATTAGAAATTATTTTTTTATTATTAATTTAAGTGAAATCAAAAAATATAAAATAATAATAGTTATTATTATTAAATTTATAATAATAATACTCTAAATATAGTTTTTTTAATTTTTGTTTAACAATAAATTATGAAAGTAGTTAAGTAATTAATAAAAAAATGTTAAAATAATATAAAATATAATAATAAAATACTAAATAATAAATTTATGTTAGAAATTGTTTTTTTTTTATATAAATAAATCAAAAAAATAGCAGAGAAAATAAATGGTTATTATTATTATAATTTATTATATAGATATTCTAAATCAGTTATTATTTTTTGTTTGACAATTTAAAAATGAAATTATTTTTATTAAATGAAATTGTAATACGTAAATACTACATTAATGACAGTTATTAATATTAACATTTATAATAATATTCTAAATATATTTAATAATTCTTTTTTATGTTTGTAATTTGTCTATTTGGTGATTGTCTCTATACGTATCATTCATTTTTAGAATATTGTTTCTTCTGATGAGAGAAGCTTTGCTTCTGAAATATGTAGATTTTTATATATTAAAAACAGCGATATAAACCAAGTTCTTCTTACTAATTAAATTAATATAATTTTCTTTTCAAAATTAGAACTGAATTATTTGTTGAGAAAATTCTTAAAATTTTAGATATCAAATTTGATCGGACAAGCTATAAAGTACTTGCCTATAATACATGCTATAAGTCGATTATTTTTATTCTGTATTGGAATTTTTTTCTGTTCTGGAGAAATTTGTTTTCCAAAGTTTTCTCGGCAAGTTAAGTTAGTTACATGGGTATTAAAAATATTATAAATTACTCACTACAGCAAAAAAATGCTGCTCTATTTTATTCAATCGGATCGGTGAAGTTCGTTCGAATTGGGTTTGTTCTCGAACTAAATAAATAGTTTGGGGAATAGGGAATGTTTTTGCTCCCGATTAGAAAATTCCGAAATTTCCGCTCGGGAACGGGCTAGTAACCACGTCGGCTAGCGGTCGCAACTCGCAACGCTCAACGACTGGGGTCCGTGGACCGGGGGGCGGGCCTCCGCGGGTTATGACGGAACGCGGAATCTAAACATACGTATACAATCTACAGCACGGTATAGTAAACATTATCGCCATTATTTATAACCGCTGACGGTTTTGGTAAGGCCAGTCGCTCCGTGAACTACGAAGTGAGCGCTGAGTCGCGCGCGCTGCAAACAAACCAGTATTTACAGTATCTTATTCGTTTACCTCCTACAAGTTCTGCAACTCTGATACCCAGCAATTCAAGAAGTGAACCAAATAAGTTTAATTTGTATTACGAACTACGTCAACGAAAACAACTGTTATATATTTTGAATGCTGTTTAATAAAAAACATAATTTTGTTTTGTTTTATTCGAAAAGTGAAGTTTTTGTGATAACTGCTACGTAACGGTGCGTTACTGAGGTGAACCCTGGACCACAGCAGAGGAAAAATCAACATTCATACATATTAAGTGAGTACAATTGACTATTATTACAATAATTCTAGTATTTATATTGTGTTGTGTTCTAGTTATTTAATCTATTTTATATTACCACCCTTCTAGACTTGCGTTGTAAGTATTATAATTAAATCGCTGCATTACAGCCATGTTTTTTATCAACTGTAATCTCACGTTAAAAATGCACATTGCTTTTATAAAACTGTTGATGTTTTCAATTTTTTTTATTGGCTGCAGACGATTTATCCGTAGATTTTTTTACGTGATTATTGCAGTTAATCTCTGAACTAAATATTATCCAAGGTAATTTATCTCATCGTAGTATTTTTATCTAGGTAATAAGTATTTCGAAAAGCCCGATCCCTGTGGTTCAATACCCAAGCAACCGCACATTCGGAAACTCCAAAAATCGGGAAATAAATTTACTTCTGAATTTTCGATGAACAATTTAATTGATAATGATGGGAATTTTTGTCCATTTACTGTAATTTATTTTATTGCACTGAAAAAACCTGTTAAATATGTAAATAAGCACGTATTTCTGGATACGTACAAAATTAATGAAAAACACTTTTTATTAGTTTATTACAATGAGTAAGAACTATTTCAGTCACCGGATAAGCAAAATCACGTATTTTAACTAATTTGATGCTTAGTAAAGTTTTAAGTTTTTGTACGGCCTTTAGGTTATTTTTTACGAATTAAATTTAATTTACCTTTTTTATATACAATACAATATATTAATATTAAATAGTTTTTTAGGTTCTTAGTTTGGGTTTTTATTAATAATAAAAATACGCGCTTTTATGCCATATTTACCAAAAAACCATAAACTTTGATAGTATTTATAGAATTACAAATTTCTCATTTCAATTCATCAGTATAATTTTTTCCGAACCAAGTATAATGCATTTTCGGAAGCAATTGCTGAAATACAAACCGGTTTTAGAATACCAAACAATCTCTTAGCACCTAACACCAATTAATAACCGCTTAAATATTTTGAAATCTGTTTTGTTAATACCGTGTGTAGGTACCCCTTTTCATAATGATTGGCTAACCCATTTAATTTATTACTAAAAATGCATATTAAAAATAAATTAAAATGATAAAATCGTTCACTTCGTTTTATAATCTCAATGGCATTAACTAACGGTGATGCGTGGAAATGTCAAAGAAACGTGTCGTAATGAGAGAATGAGAAGTGACTAATACATAATAATGTAGTACCCACACTTCCCAGGGTTATATCGTGTATGACCTATAAATAAACTCTTACGGTTCAAAATTAAATTTTATGTAAGATAAAATCATTCCACCGTATAATGAACCGGGTTTCCCAAATAATTTATTAATGTTATTGTGGTTACATATTATTTTTAATGAATTAATGCGATGCTTTCTTCATCAGGAATATATAGAATACTAAAAAATAATAATGTCAAGTATAGACAAATGATAAACATAGAACACAATAATGTAAGAATAGACAAAGCTACCAACCCTGGCGTATGTCAGTGAGGCGCGGAATTGGCAGAGGAAGAATGAAAGTAAAGTGAATGCCGTAGAAATGAGATCTCTAAGGCGAATGAGTAATAAAACCATGTATGATCGTGTGAAATAGATTGAGATTCGTGAAGGATGCATGGCTGATGGAAGCATAATGAGTAAGATTATGAAAGGGACGCTTAGATGGTTTAGGCAAGTAGAGCGAATGAACGAATAAAAGCGTGTAAGAAGAATATATGACGCAAAAGTGAATGAAAAAAGAAGCCCGGGATGGCCGAGAAAGTCATGGCACGATCAAGTGAATCAAATACTTGAGTCGGGCCATGTAGAAGTCGGAAAAATAGAAGAGAATACATGAGACGATGTATGAACGTGAATGTAGCAAGAAGTGTATGCCAAGATCGAGTTGTTTGGAAGTCCGTTCTCTCTGTCTATACCTGTGGGGAAACGGCGTGATGGTTAGTTAGTTAATTAGACAAATTATAAATATAAACAAAAATTGATTGAACAAAAAATATTATAAAACATTGAATATCAAATTTAAATTAGAAATTATTTTATTATTAATATCAATATAAAAATAGATTCAAGAGATAGTTATTAAAAATATACATATTTTACTAATTCACCATTAACGCCTTTTCTGATTTCTAAAATTTAAAATTTGTCTCATTGTAAACCGGTTGTATTTGTACAAAGTAATTTTTAATTCATACGCCACAAAGTAAATACCAATCTTTTAAAGAAATCAATATGCGATAATTATTGAGAAAGACAATATTATCGCGAAATATGTTCGAATGAAACTCGGTATGAACATATTATATATTTGCTTAGAAGAGAGAAAGTCAGATATGACATTTGACCGGTTTGTCTCCGTAGATGTATTTTGTGCAATTAATTGAAGTCAACGTCAAACAACCTTTATTTGCCTCTCTCAAGGCTTTTTCGCACATATACATAACATGAATACCAAATCTTCACAGCGTCCGTAACGAGCTTGACCTGTGTTTTTTTTCTGGAAAATAACTTCATAGGTATTTGAAGTATTAGGAGAATATTTATCACGACATGTTGATTGAATAAGATGTCGGGGACGCCACAGGAACACTTGGAACTATCAAGTGAATCAAATACTTTAGTCGGACCATGTATGACAGAAAATGATGTCAATTACGATTCAGTATTTGAAAATCACGACACAGACAAAAATGTGTATTGAAACACCCAATGCGACCTGCAACTAAGTATTACAGATTTATAGATTAAAAACAAAGCATTTATAAAATATTTAAATAAATAAAAGATCGACACAAATCCAAAATATTAATAATGATAATAATATATTTATTGTAATTTAGTTTAATACGCGTATCATATAATAATACAAGTATTCAGCAGTTTATAAAGTAGATATATAGAAAGGAAAATATAAAATAATGTAATAACGGTAGGTAATACGTAAAGAACAGAAATGCATAGTTATAAGTTGATGTTTCAAATAACCCGCTTTTTTTGTGAAACAGATTTTTGATGCTAACTGGAAGAATGTTGAAAATTCTTATCGCAAAGTACCTAAAATTCCGTTGCCCGAAAGTACGAGTAGTATGTGTTACAGGAATTTGGAGTAAATCTTTGTCGGTATTTCTAGTAATACGAGTGTTTAGTCTTTTTTCATAGCATTTACGTTTGTTTCAATAAAGATGAGTGAACATGATGCCGACTATTAGTGCTGGTATTTTTAAAAAATACGACTCGTTTCTTTTATAATTTATTTAATATATTTGAACACTGCGCAAGGTTCTCACTGAGTGGTCAATGGGACCACTAATAGCAATGTGAAGGAAGACATATAAGACAAAAGTGTGAAAAGATCTGGTATTTCAAAACTACTTATTATGGACAACTGAAGCCATTTCAAGCCACTTTTCGATTCTAAATTGTTACATTTCGCCAGAAAGTCGAAAAGGTCACAATACGCCACTGCAATTGACATGCAGTTACGTAATAAGTAAATAATTTATGTCAAAATAATTTAACATACATCGGTTCTTGTTTGCATTCGTTTGTTTACATTAGAAATAAACTTGCTTACGCTTGAATGACCTCGCGGGCCAGAGGAAAAGTTCTCTCACTCAATACACGAGGCAAAGAGTTCAATCCAACTGCAATACAACGCTCTCTAATGGAACACGTGCTCTTGTCAGGATCAACAAATGCATACTGAAGAACGCAGCACCTGAGCCCTTCGTCGCAATTTTCGTGGCTAACGCCTACAGCACCACCTACGCTGCACTCTAACAGTTAAACAGTGATTTTGCTTAAAAAACCCAACGCAAACAAAGCATAAAAAAATTATAATCGTAACGCTAGCAAAACTTATTTTAATATTCCTTACTGTAAAATATGTAAAACGTAAAACGGAACCAATCAACTTTCCTTCTTCGACGACCACGCATTTCGTGACACGCTTTTAAAAGTTCATGTAGAGCAGTAGAAACCACCTCCTGGTAATGAGTATGTTAATATAAAAAGAAAAAAAATCGCCATGCAAAATGGTTATTAGTCAGTTATTATGATAATAAAAACGTTCTTCGCGGTTGTTCCGTTATGTGGAGCTCATCCAAGAGACCATTCCGAACACTCTCAAGAGTGAAAAAGAAACGCATCGGCTTTTGCGGTGTCAAGTGCAGGGTTACCAAAAAGAAACTGGTTTACAGTCAGAGACTCGAGTCACTGACCTACTTAAACGAGTATTGGAGAACAGTCATAGCTCGTAGCTCACTGCTCATGGCGCGTTAGTCGTTAGTGTATCTCAAATGTGGGATTCAGCGCCATGTAAATTTCACTATCCTGATTTTGAATTATGTCCACAACAGAGATTTTTCACCAAATACCAGTGGCAAACTCTCTTGAACTCTTTTTCTATTCGAATATCCATAAAAAAAATAGTTAGCTTCACGTAAACTAACTGTGATCTCCGTTATAGAACCCCGAACTGGCTGCACGTTTTGAGCAAATGACTTTTTTTTAGATGACCTGCTCAAGAATAATAACAGTTCTAGTATTCGTAATCATTATACGGTCTGATGTCTCACTGTGTTTTTAGAGTTAATGGTCGTCAAAACTATGTCCAGATCTGGGATACTTCATACCATTATACCTTTATAACAGCTGACCTACTGAGCACTATTGGTATTGCTTATTGCTTTGTAAAAACTTTGAAATATGGTCTATCGTTCGGTCATCGAACTTACGTATTTTTGTCTAGACTCGAGTTTGCATCGTCATCCGTAATTAACGGAACCTCAAACCTGTTCATGATAATATGCGGAATTAATATATATTTGACTAATCAGATATTGATTTCGATTCGTTCGCTTTCTAGAAGTGTCCGTTGTATTTAGTTAATATTCCTTCGTAATCTCAATCGATTAAGTGCTTGAAAAAGGAGTGTAAATTTGATCTACTTCTTATCTTGGTGCTAAAATTTGGTGACAAACTAATGGTTTTGTGAGGTTAATTTATTATTTGAACATGTTTACTTATTTGGTGTTTAATTTCACGTTGTTGTATGAATTAACAAAATCCTTTCTACTCTTATTTTAATCCCACATTATGCATAAAAGAGTAATATCTAATAAGGTTTCTTTCCGCTTTTTCAGAAATGTCGCTTAAAGGAAAAACCAGAATAAGCCTTTTGGTATTTTTCTGCGCCGCCGGACTCACAGCAGCTTTTAACAGTGAGAGAAAGTCCTCCGGAGATGATGTATCCATCCAGCCTCACAACGACCAACGCAAGGAAACCAAAGACGCCCTCATAGTTCCGGTAATGCCGGAAGAGGACCCACAGAAAAAAACTACACGAATCAGACGGGCACGACAGAGACACGAAAGAAACAGAAGAGAAAAGGAAGACGAAGAAGCAATGCGGGAAATTTTTTCACAGAAACAAAGAGATCCTAATTCGATACCAAACACTGTCGGATACAATTCTAACAGTAACAGCCCGAGCGGTAGCTATTCAAGTAATGTTTTCAGTTCCAACTCTAATGGATACACTCCAAACGGATACAACTACGACCCACCGCAACAGCCATTTTTACTGCCGCAGCAGACGTATTTTCAAACCCCACAAAGTTACGCCGGTCCGCAATACTTGCCTTCTGCCGCTCCCTCGCATAACACAATTGTTCCGAACGGCAATCAAGTCAATAACTACTACCCTTCTCAATTTCCCACTTATACACCCGCCACCAACCCGTGGAGTGGCGTGCCAAATAACTTCCCGGCGCCTTTCTACTACGGACCATTCCTCATTATTCCAATTCCCATTTGCTATCCTAACAATATTAATAACAATAACAACAATGGTAACAACAATGGTAACAACAACAACAACAGCAATCAGCCCGAAATTGTGCCAACTCCTCCACCATCGATACCCGTAAGTCTGGATAATCGTATAGGGGATGTTAGGCCGCCATTCGATTTCGACAAGTATTACAATACGGTAACTGGAGTTGATTTAAAACCAGTAGCGCCTGGCAGACAACCCTCGGTGACGCCACCCCCCGCCTTGCACATAAGTGGTGAGAACGTGAACAATCAAGGTGCCCAACAAGTCCCACCCGTGCAGATCCGCCCGCAGCAGCCTCCACCACGCCCTACACAACGGCCTACACAACGGACTACACAACGGCCTCCACAGCGAACTACACAACGGCCGGTACAACAACGACCTCAGCGTCCTGGTCAACTTCGGCCTATTCCGCAGAATCCTCCTGTACAGAGTCCGCAGAGACCGAGTGCTCAGAGGCCTCCGCTCGTGCCAGTCGTGGAGGAACCGCCACAAGAGCTGGACGGGCCCGGCTCTGAAAGTTCTCAGGGAGACAACTGCATCTGGGCCATCGTCAGGTGTTGCAATCGAGTCCCGAGACCCGTCTCAGTCCCGAGGTGCTTCGAGCTATACGGCTGTCCGGGTGCATTCTTCGACAATCCGTGTGATTCTGAAATTGCGAGGTCGATAGCACGCACAGCTAATGATATCGAACAAAATGGTTTCCTGTTTTCATAATCTGTTTTAGCATCCACTGAGAGCGTTTGTATTCCGATTGGAAGAATCCATGAGATGTTCCTCAGAAGATAATCGAACACCTGGCGTTATGTCGTGAATTATAATAGATAAATTCCCATACCTACATAATTAATTGTGTTATTTATGGTGATTCTAGTATTTTGCGATCATACGCTTCAGTGAAAATCTTCTTAGATCTTACTTAAATTTTTTATCTATGTGCCAAGACGATGTAGTGAGATATTCATATAAAATGTGTTATTAAGTACCTTTTAATAATGATGCACGATTGAATGTTAGGAGGTTTACAATATCATTAGTTTTGATGTTTACCCTTGAAAAGTATGATGACTGCAATCATGGGAATGATATAATATGGTTACAGGGTGTTTCCGACACCTTGTTTCTGATATATACATTTTTTTCACTGCCCTAACATACTCGAATATTATATTTATTTTTTTAAAATATTATCTCGTATTAGAGAATAGTCCCAGTACCGATATTTACTATAGTGTTGAAAACTATTGAAATTTGTTCGTTTGCTTATGCAGCTACTAAAGTGATTTAGGGAGACAGAATGTTCAATACGTCTGGACTGGTCCAATGAGGCACTTTCAGACGAATACATGCACATACAAACAGACAACCGAAAAGCTTAAGATCAGTTTCTAGAAATGTCAATTAGAATTTAACTTTGCTTGAACGAAATTCAAATAACACTTGAATTATGTTTACTGTAAATCATATCGGTTGACCTAAGACCACAGACAGCAGTTTCGCTTCTAAAGGCATCGTTCGACTGCTATAAAGCTACTGGCAGACGATCTATTGAAATTTTAAGTTGAATATGAAATAGAAATTAGAATAGAAAATATTTTTCATTAGGAAATTTACTTCAAAACCAGTGTACAAAAAGCAATTATTAAATTATGTTTTAACTATTAGTATTAAACAGTGTGATAGAAAATCTATCTTCTTATGATTGTAGCTGCTAAATTAGATTAAGATGTACGAGTATGTATTTAAAGAATTAAGTGTTTACTATTTATTTGTGGTGTATCGATATTAAACAAATAAAGTGTGTATTTGTTAAAAAATCCAGTTTGTTTTTATTTTTGAAAAAAATTACATTTTCCTTTAAGTATCTTTACGATATACGAGTATATGAAATTAAAATTTATTATTAACAATAGAAATATTTAAGTGTAAGATATTAATGCTAAAATTTTGTCCTATTTCTATGGTGAATTTAATTAATTTTTTTTAGTAAATTAAGGAAAATATTAAGTTGTCTTTCAGTACGAGTCCATATAAAAAAAATGTAATCTACATATCCTTTCCTAAAATAAACATATTTTAATAATAAAGCAGAACTATTAAAAATCTTATTCAATACGTTGTTTAAAAATATATCAGCTACTAAAGGGCCAGTACTGGAACCCATTGCAAAGCCATTGAAGATAATATTGACAAATGTCAAATGAAATATGAAACGGAAAATAAAAAGATGTCTAGATTGCAAATAAATTCGGATAGAATTGCAGTCAATGTAGGAAGATAGCACCCAAAAAATGAGAAGATGATATTAAGGTTTTTAAATTGAAGTATGATATCGTAAAAAATGCGGAAAGCAATAAGGTGGCATTAGGTCAATTGGTTAGATCGCTCGTGCCGGACAGACTGAGAGAACCTTTACCTATTATAATTCTTATTCATTTTACTGAATAAAATTATATTATAATTATAATTCTTATTCATTTTACTGAATAAAAACATAATGAAATTTTCTCAAATCCCGTAAATGCATTTAAAATCTCAATACAAAAAGCCACAGCTGATGATTTTTTTATGTCTTCATAAATAAAATTAAATTTAAAGCAAGTAAAATTTTTGAACCTTTTTTGTGACATTATTTAACCTTCAACATTTTAACATCTTCGTTTGTTTGCCCATCGTGCAAACAAACAATATCGTCATTGCACTATCATGTTTTACACGCATCAAGTTTTAGTAAGATAGGCAAATAAACATTGTTATTTTTAACTAAACAATCAATCAACTTTATTGCGTACACCACACATGTTGTAAACACATTTATTAGACGGCCTCCATAGTCGAGGGATAAGGCTCTCGACTACGAATCCGAAGGTCGCGGGTTCAAATCCCGGCGTGCTCATTAAATTTTATTTAATTAATTTGTGTTGTTTCACAATTAATTCATTTAAAAATAGTATACAGTATACCATATTTGCGCACATTCCAGAGTGCAAGATACCCTCAGGATCGCCCTGGTGAAAGATCACCATTCAGAATTGAAATGGCTTTTAGCCGTATCTGGTGACCAGATTTGAATAGCCAGGTATTTCCCCACCTTCTTCTGCCCCCTCTCCTTCCCCTCCCCAATACCTTCAGCCTCACAACATTCACCAATTGGGAATGCCACAGTTGGGAGCATTTGGGACGCTTGTTCGGTATTCATATAAAAAAATAAATAAATAATAAAATTAGAGATATTTACCCGCCGATTGTATATATGGTATATTATGTATGATGCTTCCATGTAAATATTTTGTTTTGTATTTCTAATACTCGTAAATAAAATAAAAATTAAGATAAAAAAAAACATAATAAATCTACCACTCTGACCTGCCTGACTCGTAAAGTGAGATTCTAGTGCGCCGTATACGATTTTAGATTGTATTGTTCGTAATAATGTATAGCCTCGTTAATTATTTACATTATGGGGCAAAAGACGATGAATTGAACTTAAAATATTTTTTATCTTGGGCCATAATATTTTATATATTATTTTTTTTTTCTTGGGCCATAATATTTTATATATATTTTTTTTTCTTGGGCCATAATATTTTATATATTATATTTTTTTTCTTGGGCCATAATATTTTATATATTATATTTTTTTTCTTGGGCCATAATATATTTTTTTTTCTTGGGCCATAAAGATTGTAGATTCGTGAAGAATAATAAATTATTACAAACGAAATATTGAATTATTTTTTCAAGAGGAACGGCTGCGCGGCCGATTTCAAACAAAACTTATTTTGGGATTTAAGGCCAAAATACCCACCCAAACTGAATGATCTTTTTTTAAAACTAAAGGTACATTAAATATCTAGTACAGATTACAAGAACTCATAATGAATGAATTAAAAATTACTTTGTATTCACCACTTTATTAATGTATACAGTATTCTATATGTATTAATATATATATAATGAAAATAAAACAATAACTTTGTTTATAACCATGAGAATTTTATTTAATTTTATTACGACCGACCGGTTTCGCTTAACATAAGCATCTTCAGGGTACAAAAATTAAAAACGTTTTGGTTTTTAATTTTTGTACCCTGAAGATGCTTATGTTAAGCGAAACCGGTCGGTCGTAATAAAATTCTCGTGGTTATAAACAAAGTTATTGTTTTATTTTCATTAAATATGTCTAACCACAAAGTGACTGCTTTCTATCAAAATATAATATATATATTATTCTATATGTATTAATATGTAGTATTCGATATATTCCTAATGAGGAAAGCATCGCTTTCGAAACATATTGATATACTCGTATATGTATTAATAAAGTGGTGATTACAATGTAATTTTTAATTCTTTTATTAATAATGACGCCACAAAGTGGATACCAATCTTTTGAAGAAATTATGGAAGTACTTTTATTTATTTTTGTTTTAAATTATGAAAAATAGGTCATTAAAGAGATCGATTTTTAGAGGCAACTTCGAATTTGCGTATTTGCTATATAAATATGATTACATAAAAAATGAAGTATTTAAAAAAAAACGTTTTTTCGGGTCGATATTTTAAATTTTGTACGGCAAATTTGTGTTTGGGAAACGTAAATTGGTCCTTTTTAATTTTAATTTAAAAGATATCATGATGCTGATTTTAACACATTTTAATTTTAATTTTATAATTCATCGCACATATTTTCATAGCAGATTCTTTTAATCTCCATTAACCCCCAAATAATTGTGAAAGTTGACTTTAAACTCGTGAATAATCGATTTACTTAATGGCCTGTATTTCATAATTTATAACAAAAATAAAAACAAACAAAAAATACTTCTAATTCGTACTAAACATTTTCTATATATTTTGATAAAAAAAGAGATCATTTGGTTTGAGTGAGAATTTTGGCTACAAATACAAAGTTAAGTTTTATATGGAACCATTCCTATTAATGAGCATTCCTAATCTACTTGAAATTTGACGAATATAATAAACTTTAATGGGCACTAGTTTAGCTCGACTTAATATTTTTATCTTGTTTTTTCTTCAGATATGAAATGTTTTGTAACATGGTAACGTGCACAGAACGTAGTACCGAAATTTGTTGAAAATAATATATTCGTACTATTCGGTACACATTATGGTTTAATAATGCCATAGCTGGATTTTCAACCGTCCCTTTCCCATCCATGATCATGAAGCAAATGTTAGTCGACTCTCCTGGAAAAATTAATATTTTTAAAGAATCGTACCGAAGGAGGAACCGACTTGCAGTGGTGTTATTTTCCCTTTATGGTATTTTGAAACAAAACTGTTTTTTGTATATTTTTCGACATATTATAAAAAAAAAAAAAGTCGATAAATCAATGACATTACGCGGCGATTTCGAGATGCGGGTTGGTTCACCGAATTTGAAGGATTCATCAAAATTTCAAAGTTAATATTCTAGTTCTGTTATCGTTCAAGCACGGTGAAACAACTGGTCAATAATTTAATAATAGCAGATCTTTCACAAAACTTGAAAAATAACATTGAAATTTTGATGAATCATTCAAATTCTCTGAAACAACCCGCCGTGTAATGTTCAATTTTATACCAATTCAAGCTTCTCAAAACCGTCAAGAAAAAAAAATTGAATACTACTTTTTTATTTCAAAATCATCTTATCAGAAAATCGCGTGAACAATATGAAAATTCGATATGTTCTAAATAAATCGGTTTTACCGGTAATAAATAAATATTCTAAATACCCGTCCAATTTAGAATTGGTTGGGAATAAATAATTCAAAGCGCCCTTGTTTCTCACGAAAACGGCGCTATAGAAGTAATCCAATTATTATTATTATTTAAATAAAATCATATAAATAAGTCGTCGCAATGTGGATTAACCGCACTTTGAAAATGGCCTTAAACGCCGAAACAACTGTCACAATAATAAAAACTAAAATACCATTATTAAATTTAATTTATATTAAATTTAAGAAAAAAAAATTAAATGGAGTTCTACGAATTAAACACAAAAACAATCAATAATTAATTTCTGTCAATCGCTTATTTTGTGCTGTTTTTATTCATTTTAAAAATAGATCATTTCTTAATGTCTGATAACGTAAAATAATATTTTAGAGATTAAACTTTAAAAAATGTTTATTGTTGCACATCCAAACATCATGTGTATCGGAAGATCACGGCGGGGAAACAAGTATGGTGGAACCGATGATTTAGAAAATATTGCCTGGATCTGAATAGAGCTAGGGATGTCTAGGTACAATAACTACGCAATATTCATCTGCATGTGCCCCCGTACACATAGTGACTTACCTCCGATGGGACTATATGGACTTTAAATTAAACAGTGTTAAGGTTGAACGAAGGGTAATACGCGCTCACGGGTTGCGCCAAATTAAATATTTTAGAAGAAATAAATGATCACGTAATGCTTTTAAATATTGAAATAAATTGTTTATACACGGAATATAAATTGGAAAAAAAAAATTATTACAGGTTTATGCCTTAAATCCTTCATGAAACTTACAATGAAAAATGATTCAATTTCATATTCCGTATATACACCCACCAATAAACAATACACCTCAATATCTAAAAGCATTACGTCCTAGGAATGTTTATTTTAAACAAAGGATTATTGTAATATTTTAACATAAACATACAATTATTTTGTTGCATCATTATTAATAAAATTCAGAAGAAATACTTTATTAAATTGATAATAATTATAATTTCTTCAAAAGATTGGTATTCTTTTTTATTTTTTATTTAATGTAAATCAAATTTACCAATGTTATTATTAAGTTCTGCAAGTGACAGTTTGAAAATGGAGACTTTGAAAATGGCCTTAAACACCGAAACAGCTGTCAAAATAATAACAACTAAAAATACTTGAAGAACTTAATATTAACATTATTAAATTTGATTAAAATTAATTAAAAAAAAAATTAAATGGAGTTTTACGAATTAAACACAAAAACAATTAATAGATTGGTATTCGCTTTGTGGCGTCATTATTTATAAATGATTTAAAAAAATAATTTTTATTCACCACTTTATTAATTAACATACACAGATATCAACATGTTTCGAAAGCGATGCTTTCTTCATCAGGAATATATGGAATACTATATGTTAAGTCCATATATAAGCAAAGCTTCCCTCGTCAGGATAAACAATTTACCTACTAGTTTACTGATTCAGAAACACATAGATATTAACATATTAAATACAGTGGTTTTAAACAAGTAATTGTTATTAATTTAATGAATATGACTCCAGAAAGTAATTTTACATCTTTTGATGCAATAAAGAAATACTTTGTTTATACCACTGTTTAATATATGAATATTAACATGTTTCAGAAGCGAAGCTACCCTCATCAGGATACATAGTACACTAAAGAAACATGTTGATATTTATATATTTAACAGTGGTGTAAACAAAGTATTTCATACCCGCAACAAATAAACCAATGATGTTTTCTTTTAAAAAAAGACAACCATTCCCTGGTTATTAATAACCTGGAAATATTTGAAAAATTCCTGCTGTCATCACCATAAACCAAATTAAACCCATGGCGCCTGGGTAGAAACCAAATTTAATTAAAAAATCTGATTTATCGGAGATCTTAATAGAGATGTATATTTTATCTTTTCGGAGTGCAGTCATTAAGTATTAAAGTGGGTAGAAACTTAAGAAGATCATATAAGTAAGGCGTGTACAGAGAAAACAGTGTAGGTTTACCGAAACTTAGAATAAGATTATACAATACTTAATCATTGACAACCTAATTGACAGCCCTGCCATCATCGCCACTATTAAATTAATTGTACCGACGAGGAACACAAGAAAAACTGTAACATTTTTCTGCAACACTTACACAACCAACTATCAGTCTCGTTCATTAACTAATAGGATGCATGATCTGGGCAACAGGTTAGGAGGTATTGTTGATGTATTTGCTGACTCCATTTACACAGTAAAGCGTCATATATACCAGCACTTCGATGAATCCTACAATGTGTTATATTATAGATTGGATAATGTAACGATAATGATTTGTGTTAATACTGTTTTGCTTTTCTATTTTATGTCACTGTTAAACGTTTGAAAAATATTGTTCATTACTGTTTGGTTTAGAATATCTACGTACTTGTAATTTTCGATAGCTCATTATATTATGTACTAAAATCCATGTAAAAACCCAATCAAATTAAGACATGAAACCGAATGAAACTCTTGGCTTAGAGAAATGAACGATACCAAAACGGAGAATCGACAGTGCCTCTTTTACAGATTTTTTAAAGACAAAGTGTGATGCAGAGTATCACCGTTTGCAGCATCTGACACAGTAAAGTACGTAACACTTTTAATAGATTGGGAATTATTGGAACCATTGCAATCATTTGAAATCAAATTTTCTCTTCTCCATACTCTTATCATAATCTTTTACCATTGTGATTTCTGCGACATAATCTCTTCTGTTATCATTATGGCATCATTATCAGAGCGCCCCTGAGGTAATTTATTTAATGAAAATGAGGCTGAACAAACCATCTGCATAAACTATTATCATCATAAAATGCATGGGAAAAACGCCCATTCTCATATTATACTAATAATCAATAATCACTTATGGCATATGCATTTTTTTGTTATTATTTTTTGTATTTTTATTTTCTATTGTATGCTGATGATGTGATGCTGATTGCTAACAGTATGGAAGATCTGCCGTCCCTCGTATCTAGGATGAACGAAGTATGTAAGAAGAATGAGCTAATGATAAATGTAAGTAAGACTAAAGTCACGGTGTTTGAAAGAGAGAGTAAGAAAATAGTGTGAAATATAGTTGTGAATGATGAATACTTGGAGCAGGTCAATGAGTTTGTATATTTCGAAAGTATGTTTACGAGAGATGGAAAGACTGATGGGAATATTGGAAGAATGGTGAACGCAGGAAACTCCATTAACGGAGGACTGAACGCGGTTGGCGCTAACAAAAAGTTGTCCAAGGAAGCCAAGCTAGCAGTCCACAATGAAATGCTGATACCAACCCTGATGTATGGCAGTGAGGCATGGAACTGGCAGAGGCAGGATGAAAGTTAATTGAATGCCGTAGAAGTGAGATCTCTGAGGCGAATGTGTGATAAAACCATGTATGATCGTGTGAAAAATATTAAGATTCGTAAAGAATGCAAGGCTGATGTTAGCGTAATGAGTAAGATTAAGAAAGGGACGCTTATATGGTTTGGGCATGTAGAGCGAATGAACGAAGAAAGGGGTATAAGAAGAATATATGACGCGAATGTGAATGGTAGAAGAAGAAGAAGAAGCTGCGGGGAAACGGCATGATGGTTAGTTGCTGAGTTAGTTATTTTATTATACACCAGTGAGGCATGGAATTGGCAGATGATGAAATTAGACTGAATGATATAGAAATGAGATCCCTGAGGCGTGTGTGTTAAAACCGTTTTTAACAGTGATATGTGGAGGTTCTGAAACAATGCAAGGCTGGAAAAGCATAGTGAACAAGATTAAGAAAGGAGCCTTTAGATGGTTTGTAAAAATGGAGCGGATGAACGAAGACAGGGATTGCCAGGATAATATACCATGTGACGCGAAATAAATGGTAGAGGTAGAACAAGTCCGAATGAAGAATGCCCGAAGAAGACACGGAACGACCAAGTGAAACAAATATTTGAGTCTGATTATGTCAAGAGTTTGAATAACAGAAGTGTATGTACGAGACGACACATGAATGTGAATAAAGCAACAAGTGTGTGCCAAGAGGGAGAGCTGTGTGGCGGTGTGAGTTAGGTTGTTATGATTATATCTACCGGTTATATCTATGTACAATCAACACCATTATTTATCAGAGGAATTTTTTGGTGTTTTTCCAATAAGTGATTTATCCAAATAAAACATTGTTTTAAAACTATAAAGATATAATATTTTAATCTGTTCGGCATGGTATATGTAGGTATATATTATTAAAAATTATTATAAAATTTAAAAAAAAAACACACACACATTTCCTATAGAAATATTGGATCAGGTCTTCGAAATATTACTAAAATGAAATTATGTTTATTGTGTATGGTCTTATTGTTACATTGCTATTATCATATACTTACAATTTTACAAATGTAATAAGGTGTATTACCGCAAACCACAATTTATACATTAATTGTATTACGAATGAGTTTATTTCTTCTATATTTATATATATTTTCCTTTTATTTCCATAAATATTTTACTGTTTTGTATATGTTATAGTTACCATCATGTATAACACAATACCATTAAAATTTATGATTTATTTAAATTGAATCCATTTATCTAATTTATATGCTTAGTTACCATTACTGTCGCTACTTGGCGCTGCTCTCCAACTCAAACACGAGAAAACTTTCTCTATTGAGTTGGGTAGTTTTTGTTAAAAATTCTGTAATTTTAATTAAATAGAAAATGTTGTTTTAAGTCACTTTATTTTATTTATTCTTATGCATTATTGACTGGTTATTACTATATTAACTGTTCTATTCCGATATACTGTCTCTTTCCCTCATTTTCAATGTGCTCATTATGATATGTCTCTGTATGTTAATTTAGTTTATACTCGTATGTGTACGTTCCTGATGAAGGTTGAATTTAACCGAAACCGGTCGATAATGAATAAATATAAATAAAATACAGTGGCTTAAAACAAAAACAAAAATCTTTAATTTAAATTGTAATGTCAAGCCACAAAGTGATTGCTTTCTTCGATAAAAAAATATTTACTTTATGTAATTAGCTATTAAGATATATCTCTATTACGTAATCCATAATAATAATTTATAACAAAAAAAAGTTAAGTTGCCATTTGATTGGTATACATGTATTAAAGGTGTGCGGGGCAGAGTGCAGTTCGGGAGGTGATCCTAGATGATAGTGCAAGTAAAAGAGATCCATTGTTTACATTTCCATACAAAAGTTATACTTGCTTAAAATCTGTGGTAATGTCGCATATCTATGTCTGATCTGCTCCATGGAAATTGCACTCAAACAATAACAAACAACCGGAGTTTGACGTTTAAATAAGTGCACACTTCTATATACATAAGCACATATTTTTATTTCTGTTTAACTTTTCAGTAGGTGTACTTTTTAGTTATATTTTCAATTTTGAAAAGTTATTATTAACGTACTGTATTAAAGAATTTTATTTTTAATTTATTGACCCAAAGATTTTTTGTTTTTTTTTTTTTAAATTGTCCAATTTCATTTTAAATACGGGTATTTTAAATTTTTGTAATACCTTCTTATAATGTCATACAGCTAAGTGTGTACCTACAAATTTGTTCTTCCAGAGTAAAATCCAGCACTGTAATGATACGCCTTGATTTGTTACGTTTCGAGGCCAGATAACGTCACATGATCATTTATCCAATTCGCCGTAGGAACATACTTGAAACTAGTAGAGAATACACAACACTCATTTATCGGAAGAACATGCACGAAATACTACAATAAACATCTTTTCAGAAGCTGATGTTTTCCATTTATCCTCCGGACAGTTTAGTAAATTCATAAAAGAAAAAAAAAATCAAATATTAATTATAACCGCCACTCAGAATCGAAACGTTGCTTGAAATGGCTTTAGCCGTGTTTGGTGACCAGATCTGAATAGCCAGGTACTCATCCCCATATCCTTCCTCTTCCCACTACCACTCTTCAGCCTCACAACACACCCCAATAGGGGATTCCATAGTCTCACTGGCTCCAGACGATTAAGAGTTTGAGAGCAGTTGGGACTCTTGTGCGGTACTCATATAATATTTTTTAAACTTCCTACCCCTGCTGTGAGTTATATACTTTTTGTATTGTTAAATTTAATACATATTTTATTTAGTCATTGGATTTTATGTTATCTACGTACATATTTTTAATTTGTTATATTTAGTGTATCTTAGAAACTAGACATTTTCTTTTATTATGTTCTCTATCGATCTCACTTCAATATTGTTTTTTTTTTCTCTGTATTTTATCATTTACAATTTTTTTAAGTATATAGTGGAAACTTTATTATTTAATTCAACAGGGTAATAACTAATTTGTAAAGATGTATTATATTATAACCGTATGTTTTCTGAAATAATGATTTTTTTAAATATGTCGGTCTTTATAATCTTCGGGCTGCATGCCTGAGTTTCGTCGTCGGCTCATAAAGCTGAGTGATACGTAACTCAATCTTATAAATATTAATCAATAATATTATCTTTTTTTTAAGTACTCAATTTTAAACGCATTTTTCCTCATAGCACTCACCAGTACCTATCAAACACATATACATAACCACTTTAAACTTAATTATTATATATATATTTTTAGATATAATATATAACGTCAATACTAGCTTTTTTCGCTTCTATTTTGTATAAATGGCACTTAATATCAACTAAACTTTTCGATTTGATTGTCCTAAAACGGGATTTGTTCCTAGTTGGGCAGTCAAAGCTTTCTTAAATGTTGTTAAATAATGTGTGCTTCAAATAAATAAATATTATTATTATTATTTCATGCCATTTTATTAACCTGCATGTTGGGTGTTTAGTTTTTTCGGTGGTCTTCGAAAAGTAATATATTTATTTTTATATATATATATATGTTATGTTTAAAAAAATATATATTATAATTTATGTGGTTATTTTTACTTTCCATTTTATTGTGGATTCCTCTGCCTTTTATCTCTTGGTTGTTTAATTTACGTGCAGTCCTCTCTTATTTCCTGGGTTTAATCAAATTAAATTTGAATCATTTACCTATATCTATGTTATTTTAAGTCGACCTTTTTACCTATATCTATGATTCTTTATTTTAAAGTCGAATGCTCTCTCTCTTTATCTATGATTAGTCTCTTCCAGTACACAAATTGTGCACCAATTCATTGTTACGCGGATGACAGTAAATTCCATGTTAGCTTTTTGTTTGACAAGCCCCCAAAGGGAACACAAACTCTGACGGATTGGAGGGCTTTGAAGCAGAGAATGGTCTAGAGGGTTTCCTCTCGGGGTAAGAATAACCTCGTCGAATTTAATGTTTCAAAGACCCAATCGTGTCTGATTATGTCTAAAAGGGATCGAAATGACAATCTAGTTTCCTTTAATCGAAGAAATCTTCCTAAGAAGCCCTCCATTGATATGCTTGGTGTAACCTTAAGTGACCAGCTCAGGTATGGAGGCTCCATCTAAGCCAGAATAAAGTTAGCCTTTCAGAAGCTGGGCATACTGTACAGAGCCTGCAAATACTTTAATAGTATACAGCTACTGACCCTGTACAAATCGCAAGTGCGCCCCACTGTAGAATTTGGCAGTCACCTTTGGTCGGGAGCTCCAAAATATCTGAAAAACCCTTGACTTGCAGAAAAAGGCAGTCTGTTTGATACATTCGCATGTATTAACAAACAGAATGCAATCTTTAGAGCACAGACGTCAGGTGGGAATGCTGTCTTTGTTCTACCGATATTTTAATGCAAGGTGCTCTGAGGAACTAGCGTTATTGATCCCTCTCGCACCGATACATAGTCGGGAAACATGCCAAACATTTGCACATGGTTGATATTTGTCACATAAGAACGCTCGTTCTTGTGTTCAACAGCCCGGCTGTGGAATGATCTGCCGGCATCTGTATTTCTTTCCTCATACAACATAGGTCTCTTCAAGACCAAGGTCCACTCCTTCCTAAAAGATCCTCCACACAGCATCCCCAAAGATGATACTTTAGGGGAAATTATTTTCCTCTACGCCTTATGTGTGGAGTTGTAATAATTTTTTATTTTTTTTAATTCCTCTCTATTTCTACCTACCAGTTAGTTGAAGTTTGCCGGTTTTACTCATAGATGTCGCTAGAGATATGTATACATTTCTACGATTTGGCATCTATGTCATATTTTTCTATGGACATTAACCTTCAAAAATACACAAGTTACATTCTGCCAAAATAATAGTGTCATAGTTGGTTACTTCAGTGAATATGTCGAGTTTCGTTCCAAGTAAATCGCATTTGCGGCATTCGTTGCTTTTCTTATTTCATCAAAAGAAAAAAGTAGTTGAAGCTCATCGGTTGCTGGTAGAAACTTATGGTGAATATGCTCCAGTGATTAGAACATGTGAGACATGGTTTCGTCAATTTAAAAGTGGAGATTTCGATTTAACAGACAATGAACATCCTGGTGCAACGAAAAAGTTCGAAGACGAGGAATTGCAGGCGTTATTGGATGAAGACCCAACCCAATCGCAACAACAATTGGCCCAAACACTTAATGTGACCCGAGGAGCAATTTGCCAACGTTTAAAAGCCATGGGAAAGATCCAAAAGTATGGAAAATGGGTACCACACCAAATGAACGAGAGACAAATCGAAAAACCATTTGTGAAATGCTGCTTCAAAAGTTCGAAAGGAAATCTTTTCTGCATCGAATTGTCACGGGGGACGAAAAATGGATTTATTTTGAGAACCCGAAGCGGAAAAAATCATGGCTTTCACCTGGTGAGGCCGGCCCATCGACTCCAAGGCCAAATCGCTTTGGCCGTAAGACAATGCTCTGTGTTTGGTGGGACCAGTGTGTTGTGGTGTACTTCGAGTTATTAAAACCTGGTGAGACAGTGAATACGGATCGCTACCGACAACAAATTATCAATTTGAATCATGCGTTGATTGAAAAACGGCCGGAATGGGCCCGAAGACATGGCAAAGTTATCCTATAACATGACAACGCACCGCCTCATACAGCTAAAGTAGTGAAAAACACTCTCAAAGCATTGAATTGGGAAATATTATCGCACCCGCCGTACTCTCCAGACCTTGCCCCGTCCGACTATCACCTTTTCGCATCGATGGGACACTCACTCGCAGAGCAGCGCTTCGCCAATTTTGAAAAAGTCGAAAAATGGCTCGTCGAATGGTTTGCCTCGAAAGGGAATTTTTTTTTTTTTGGAATTGTATCCATGATTTGCCTCAAATATGGGCAAAATGTATAGAATCCGATGGTCGATATTTTGAATTAAAAAAATTTGAGATTCCCTTGAGATAAGGCGTTTTCTTTATTGAAAAAAACCGGCAAACTTCAACTAACACCCCTGGTACGTTGTTTAAAGTTTAAAGATGAGCCCTCTCCACCTTTATCTAATTTATCTAATATAAAGAACTAATTCCTCTCTACCTTTATCTATGGTTACTTATTTTAAAATTGAGTCCTCACCCTTTTTCTATGTTTGTGTATTTTAAAGTTGACCCCCCTCTACTTTTATCCATGATTATTTTCTTTAAAGTCCGCTCCTCTCTACCTTTATCTATGGTTACTTATTTTAAAATTGAGTCCTCTCCCCTTTTCTATGTTTGTGTATTTTAAAGTTGACCCCCCTCTACTTATATCCATGATTATTTTCTTTAAAGTCCGCTCCTCTCTACCGTTATCTATGGTTACTTATTTTAAAATTGAGTCCTCTCCCCTTTTCCATGTTTGTGTATTTTAAAGTTGACCCCCCTATACTTTTATCCATGATTATTTTCTTTAAAGTCCGCTCCTCTCTACCTTTGTACGAGCATATGACTGTTACTTTTAAAGCTGAGTCCTTCTTCATTTTCTACATGATTGTTTCTTTTATTATTGAGTTCTTTCTATCTTTATCACTCTATTTTCATCTATGGTTTATATTATTTCTGAATACACATTATTGGAAAAATGTTACCTTTGTTCACTTTCTCTATTTGGTTCCTTCAATATCAGTTCATTATTATTGATTTGGAACCATAACAATTATTCATGTCATATCCTTGTTCAAACAAAAATAATAAATATCTCACTTGAACAAAATATTTTATAATATCTTATAATCTGAAGTGTTCCTGGCTTATCATAAACTTGAGTATACCCACTAAAACGTGCAACTGGCACATCATAATAGACCTACTTATTTATTTAACTGATATCGGGAACTAACCCAACTCCATTGCGCATTTAACCCTATCAATCGCAATCAAAAAAATGTATTATAAATAATTTAAGGTTTTTACGATTGATAAAAAATTAATAAATACTTCGTTTGTTCCAGAATGATACTGTCGAGCACTTCGCTCGTCCTTTGGACCGGTCTGCTTTGCTACGGAGCACTTATTGATGCTTTCAATAGAAATCGGATGTCAACCGACGGTGATGAAAATGGCACCCTAACCTCCCTGCAAAACAATCAACCTTTACTTGCCCAAATAATGGATCCTCTATTTGACGAAGAACAGACTGATGACCTTCAAAGAAGAAGCAAGCGGACAACGTATTCAGACAACGTCCATCGATTTTTGATATTCTTAAGTCCTGACGATAAGCGCGGTGCTTATGATTCCTTGATGAGCGCTTCCCAAATAAGCAGCGTCCCAAACTACTTCCTTGGGGGAAACCCGCCTTTTCCTCCATTTTACTTGGGTATCAATACCCTGTTCCTTCCTATTCCTTTTTGCTTTCCTCCATTCCCCTTCCCCCCATCAACAGATGGACAAACGGATTCGGATATCGATGTAGTATCCGTGGAAGAGAGATTTAATTTCCCTTCTTCCTCGGGTAATACTCTGGATCGAAAACCGGATACAAAACCTACAGGCAAAACCCCTAAAGTCGATTTCAGTGTATATTATAACACCAAAACGGGTGTTGATCTGAATCCAGTGAAACCTTTGCGGCCTCCGTCCATCATCATCCCACCTGCGGATCATGCCATGGGCAACAGTAGTAATGAACCGAAGCGATCAGGTTCCAACGTTCCTGTGCCCAAGGCGATTCGCCCTCAGACAACGGAAAGACCAGATTACAAAGTAGTGACCGCGGGAACTTTGGAAGACGAATCTATGATGGGCCTCGAAAAAGCGATAGAAGAGTGTTGTAAGCCCGGAAGTGAGCCAAACTGTTTTGACAGAAGAGGGTTCCATTTCGTGGACGAAAGACCGTGCGATATGCAATAAAATGATTTAACATATTTTATATTTCATTTCCTCAATCATTAATATTTATAGTGCGTCTTTTGCAGGATGAATTCAGGGCAAAGACGGATGTTATAATTTATGGATGTATTTCCCCGCTTAAAGCGTTTAAATACTGCAATAGCATATGACACTGGCGGTCTTTCTTCCCAACTTTTCGAATGATCAATCTGAGTCACCGATGAGCCAAGGGTTTTGTTAAATATTCGCTCTGTTTGCCTGTTTCCAATCATTCTTTATCGTAATTGTCTATGGAGGTGCCCGCCCACGATAAAATAGTAGCCGCCCACTTTTAGGACAATAAAGTGAGATCAAAGTAAAAACTTTCAAAATAAATTTAACATGGATGAGTTAATATTGTATTTATTATAAATACATATAACTTGTTTCAAAAACTAATACAAAAACCAACATTTTATACTTCACAAACGTGTGTGTATTTTCAATATATAGCCGCAAAGCATATTAATCGTTTCGTACATTTGACGTTTGACGTTTCTCGATGAGTGATAAAACAAGACAAAACGTAGCTTATAATTACTAAAATGGGTTCTCTTCAGTTTTATTTAAAAAATACAAAAAACATATTTTGGCATTCAAAAATGGAAATAAATCTTTGCCATTGAGTATTTTAATTGCGTAAAAAAATCGTATACTAATAATAACATTTGACATTTCTGTAATGTTTGTTGACCCCGTTGACACTTTTTATAACTAATCTTCTACTTAATCCACAAAAATCGATATCTTAAATTGATCGTAAATTTGATCAAGAATTTCGTTAGGAATAGAGCGAATTTGTGCATTTGAACAGTGTTGAGGCAAAATTTCGGCTTAACAGTTGCTCAGTAGGGTTGGGAAGAACGGCCGCGAAGAGATCTCATGATCGCCAATAATTTAACTATCAAACCACAGGTATTCTCAGAATCCTAGAAATCTCAACTAAGTACCTAACACCTGTTTAAATACTTGTGCCGAATGAATGAACCCCTACGCAATACGGTATTTCTTTCCTAATGCACGATTCGATATAAATTAAATGTAGATGTGCATGCGGGTCGCAATGCGTTCACTACTCATAATTTTCGCTCCTATTTGATGAATCTCATATATTTTAATTTCTTCATTTTCACCAAACGCTTTTAATTATTTCGATTTATGAGTGTCAATTTTTTATTTTATTTAAACGACTTAAAAAGGTCCCGTTAAACCCCGATTCTAGCTAGGTCCGTTTCTGCTTTCAAGCAAAAGGACATGACAGTTGTGCTCTGCTGATCAAAAATTGGTGACCTTTAAAATATTAACAAAAAAAATGGCGGTGATTAACATTTTGTTGAAAACTTTTATAAAAATAATAATAATTCAGGAATTTGTAATGACAATGATTGTTAAGGTCAAATTAAATTTGGTATGCGTACACAGATGGCGCTAATTCATATATTTAGAAAAAAACACATTTTAACACTTGATGCTTTTAAATACTGAGATGAATTGTTTGTTGAGGGGTGTACAATGTACATACGGAATATGAAATGGAATAAATTGTAATTGTAAGTTTAAAGTACAATTCAAGAAACTTATAAAACTACTGTAAATGCTAGGTTTACAAGAATATAATTTATTTTTATAAGTTTCTTGAATGACTTGAGCTTTAAATCTACAGCAAAAAATTATTACATTTCATATTCCGTGAGTACAGGCGCCAACAAACAATTCATTTCAATATTTAACCCTTTAGGTGCCACCGAACGATTGTACTTGAGTGCCACAGAACGATATATAGCTCGTCGCGCGTTACCCACGGTTCTAAAATTACGTCAAATTATTGAAAACATGTGTTTAAAAATAAAAGTAATCAAAATAAAATAAAAAATTATATATTCATGGATTATCGACACTTCTCTAGCATTTAAAAAAAATACATGTGGCACCTAAAGGGTTAACAGCATCATGTGCTAAAAGTGTTTTTTGTTTCTAATTATTTTAAATTAGCGCCATCTTACACTGCAATGCGAAGTGATGAAAAATCATTTGTTTTTGGTTTGATAACTTGATCGCCAAGAAATATTATAAATACTTTTATTAAATGTTGCGAGTAAAACACATTTTGGCCTTTTGCTTTAATCAAGTCTTTTTATAAGCCTAGCAAAAAAATAAAGTATTAGTTCTATAAAAAAATGCCTTGTAGTGTAAAATCTCCTACTTACGAACCCCCTTTCGCATATAGTTTTATTGTATAGTGTTGCACGAACTTTATAATATAAAATAAAACAAGCATTTTGGGTGACGTTTTTTTTGCGTATATCAAAACAGGTTGGAGCTGGAATTTAACCCTTTGCGTAAAGAGTGCGTGGTTTCATTTGAATATTACAAATGTATGTATCTAAAAATTACTGCTATCAACGGAAAGTATCTTATTACCTTGCGATTATCTTATTTATTATAAAATGTATTAAAATAATTTTTTTAAAACCTTTTTTAGTTTTGAAATTATTACTCCTCTCTGTTTCCTTCACCTATACCGGATATAGTCTACCTGTCTACCGGAATCTTCCTGATTGGTGTATTTCCCTGGGGTATGTATGCGTACGAATTTTTTAAGATGGGTCGATCAATGTCACTTTTTATTAATGTGAATACCGCACAAGAGTTCCAACTGCTCCCAATCATCTGGACCCAGTTCAATGGCATCCCCAATTGGGAAATGTTGGGAGGCTGAAGGTAGTGCAAAGGAGAAGGGAAGATAAAGGTGGGGAAATACCTGACTATTCAGATCTGGTCAATTCTGAATGGTTGTCTTTCACCCGGGCTATACCGAAAGTATCCTCCATCTTGGAACGTGAGCAAATATACTATGTATTGTGTTTAATGAATTAATTGTGAAACAACGCAAATTAATTAAATAAAATATAGTTGTGCACGCCAGGATTTGAACTTGCCACCTCCGGATTCGTAGTCGAGAGCCTTACCCCTCGACCAGGCTGAAGCTTATAAACCTCATCGTTATATTTTAATCATTGATGATAACATTAACAACTCTCAAAATGAAACATGAAACCGAAAAAAACATTGAAAAGACAAAAGTTAACGGTGGCAACTGGGACTTGAACCCGCAGATGATATTAACAGTTCTTAGAAATCGAAGTGTGAATCGAATAGTTGGGGTAGCTGTAGTTCAGTGGACTAGAGCACAAATACCCGGATAGACCACGGGTAAAACCAATTTAGTAATTTTGTTAGAAAACATTTAAAATTCTCCATTCTGTGTGGTTATTTAAGAAAATATATTCTATGAGGTTAATTAAGAAAACATTGTCATTTAAATACGAGGAAAACACATTATTAATGTAAAAAAACCTCACACAATAGAGAATTTTATTTATCTTCTAACTACATTGGGTTTACCAATAGTAAATAAATATTTTAAACACCCGTCCAAATTATAATTGGTTGGGAGTAAATAAAATCATAGAAATAAGTCGTCGCAATGTGGATTAACCGTAGTTTGTCACAATAATAAAAACTAAAATACTTGCATACCTTAATAATAACATTACTAAATTTGATTTACGTCAAATGGTAAGAGGAAATAACATTAAATGAATTAAAATGACGCCGCAAAGTGAATACCATCGTTTGAAGAAATTAGAAATATCATCGTTTTGTAGTATTTTTTTTTTGTAAAATGTTGTCAAAAGTCAATTTTTAACTACCTATCATCTAATAAATCTTTCAATTTATTATTGCAAATTAAAGTTTGTTTTAATCATGTTTGAATTATTCATATAACTCGATTTAAAAAACATGTGTTCCTTCCGTTGGTTATAATTAGTAGTTATTACACAAGCAAACGAAGAAAGAATATTGCACAAAACTATTTTATCCCACTGCATCTGCATTACATAAAAACATCACACACTCCAAGGATTCCGAGGACCTAGGACATCATAACATTATATTCTTAATTAAAATGAAAATATTTCAGAACGTTCACAATAACAAATATATACTGATTTTTTTGTGCTTTATCAAACCCGTATCTGAATGCGGGTAAATCTCTTTAGGCCTTTCTGAAATGTGGAAAAAAATTCTAATATGTTTCAACTAAAAGTAAATTTGTGGTGATTGTGGAAGGTATAATTGTTGCTCTCGATTCCTCCAAAGTGGCGGTGGCCGCTTTGAATCGACTGTAGGCTTTATGCTTTTGTTGTCATTTTGTTCGAGCCTTTCTTAAACTCTCAACTTTGAGTTCGAGTTCTAGATTGTCGGCTAGAATATTTTAACGGTGCTGGTGGTAACTGGTGATGTCTGCGCCTGTGTAGTTATGATGGATACATACCGTTAGCACCGCCAGCTTGGCATCGCCGTCAGTTGGCGTCAATAGACGCAGATATTGCTAAAACCAAGAAGATGGACAATGCAAAATTGATTGAATTGGTTACGGAATGTAGGTTATAAAAAAATTATTAATTTGGGAATAGGATTATAAAATTCTCAAACATGTGGCGAACGCTAACGCTGAGTTGACAATTCATTTAACAGCCATCGCTGCACTGCACTGTTCTGCACTGCGCGGTGTTAGTAGACGTAAATAGACCTTTAATAATAATAATAATAATAACAATAATAATGTTTTTATTTAATTTCTAATACAATTACAAACATGTTATATTTAATACGTAAGAGAAATTACAGGTACTTATTTAATATTTGTAAAACAATGAAGAAATATACTAAAAATAAAAAAAATAAATTCAGAGATATTTAAATAAATTCAGGCAGTGGTGAAGATCGCGTCAATGAGAAGAGATTCTTTCAAGAATCAATAGAATTTCCCTTTTGAATCTTTCCTCACTTTCTTTACATGGCTTGAGCTAATTGACCGTTCTGGATTGAAATAAGCAAAAGATCAAGTGATTGCGAATTTGCGGGTTGACTCATTTTACCTGTTTGCCTTTTAACTAAACTTAAAAAATTTGGCCGAGAATAATTCAGATTTTCGTTTTGATTTCAGAATACTCTACATGAAACCATTTAAACTTAAAATTGTGGATTGAAAAGTTTTACCTATTTGCAATCGATTTGTTACATTGCTTACAAAAAACAGGAAGAAATTGAATTAAAAGACACATTAGTTCCCTGCGATATCATCAGAATTATGTACATTGTTTTAATTGTTACAGGATGAAACTCCCCACCGTCTGGCTAGTTTGTTGCGTCCCTCTTCTTTGCTCCGGGGGAAGTGTTGAGGGATTCAGAAGAGACTGGCCAGCCTCTCGCGGACATCAGCACTACACTTCGCTAAACGACCGACCACAAAGAGGTGTTCGTATTACCAGGACAAGTTATGCGTATCCGGTTAACTGGTTTATATATAAAAGACACATTAGTTCCCTGCGATATCATCAGAATTATGTACATTGTTTTAATTGTTACAGGATGAAACTCCCCACCGTCTGGCTAGTTTGTTGCGTCCCTCTTCTTTGCTCCGGGGGAAGTGTTGAGGGATTCAGAAGAGACTGGCCAGCCTCTCGCGGACATCAGCACTACACTTCGCTAAACGACCGACCACAAAGAGGTGTTCGTATTACCAGGACAAGTTATGCGTATCCGGTTAACTGGTTTATATATACGATTTCCAATGACCGTGCACAACCTGCTCCAATAATTATTAACCGGAATTATATTCAAACTACATGTCCTCAATGGTTTCACGGTGTATCTGCTTGTTTTATTCCTAATCAATATTACCATGAAACAACGACTAATAACAAAGATGCACCACCTAAACCAACCAGCGCTACAGCAAAACCCCATGACAAGATTGACACCACAACGCGTGCATCTGAATTTCCAAAAACGACTACTGAAGAAATTGTGTCTATTAATACAAGATTTGGTGACACCCCTAAAGTAGATTTTAATGTTTATTATAATACATTAACGGGGGTTGATCTGAACGTTGTAAAACCTTTAAGGCCACCGACCATAATAGTTCCACCAGCCGATCATAGCAATGGTGCGACTGGAAATAGACCCACAACTCATAAGAAAGAAACTAATAACGATGAAACGAATGTGTATTCACCTATCACTACTACTAGAAGGACCACAGGGAGAAAAAGAAGTTCCACACGCAGAAGTATTCGGGAACGGCCGGTACACAAATTTGGTACATTTCCGACGACTTCGCCAACTCCTTTCCTCCCTAATAGCGAAGATCGGGATCAGGATTCTGTGATATTCGACAATGCAGAAAAGGATTTATTATCTAAACAAAAACCTCGTAGAAATAAACCTAAGAAATCAATTACAGTAAGAGAAACTTCGCCTACGACAATACCACTGACACCATGTATCAATGGGGAGGCTGAGCGAGCACATAATTATCAGACCGATAAACCGAAACGTTTTGTCGATGAAGAATTGAATACAGGAGGTGAGACACGTGTATTGTACGAAAGAAGAGATAAATTAGATTTAGAGCTGGCAATTAAAGAATGCTGTAAGCGCACCACTCTTATAGGCTGCTTTGAATCTAAAGGTTTTATTTACCTTGAGAAAAATCCCTGCGAACACAAATTACGAAGCGGGTGGAGTGATATTACGTATACAGTTTAAGAATGCTAAAATTAAGTGGATGTCGGCATGCTCATCAGCGTCGATGCTATCCATTGTTTTAAAGGCACAGTCCTCTAGTCTAGATAATAATCACTTCGCCTTCATACGTAAATATACACTCTGAAACGGAATGTTTATTGAACCACTTTAATTTTAAATATTTAACAATAAAATTCTTGTACGATAACGATTTCTATATCTGTTATAGCATATATTTTTTTGATTACTTTTCAGATTTTTTTATTTTTATTTTATATCTTTATAATGTGTAACTTTTATATGCAAATGAATAAATAGACCATTAACTAAATCATTTGTGTTTGAAATCAATATTCCTTCAAAATGTTTTGTAGCCCATCACCGAATGAGATGACAATAAACTTGAAGCTAGTTTTAAAACATGATTAACTTCTAGGATATCTATTGTAATTTTTCACCATACTTATCATCATGAAAAAAAATGACAACGATATGCTTTCTAAAATCTGAAAAATGTTTGAGATGGACTAAGCAGAAACAAAAAAAAAGCAAGATACAAATATTAATTTTGGACAAAAAAAAATCGCCCATTTTCACAGAGGAAATAATATAGCCTAAGGGAGTAAGTACGTACATTAAAAAAAAATAAAAAAAATAATCTCAACTTTTTTTTCAATTCTTAAAAATTGTGGCTTAGATACTATCTACCACCACACAAATAATAATATGGACCGTCTCTTTAAAAAAAGCGGCACAACTATCAGATTCTATAACACTGGATTTAAAGAACACTTAAGATGAGGAATTATATCAGACCTATTTGCATTATATATAATCATTAACAACTTAATTAACAGTCCCGCCATCCTCACCACTATTAAATTAAATATACCGACGAGGAACACAAGACAAACTGTAACATTTTTCTGCAACACTTACACAACCAACTATCAGTCTCATTCCATTAATCAATAGAATGCATGATCTGGGCAACAGGTTTGTAGGTGTTGTTGATATATTTGCTGACTCCATTTATATAGTAAAGCGTCATCTATACCAGCACTACACGTAATATTGTAGATTAGATAATGTAGCCATAATGATTTGTGCTATAATGCTGTTTTGCTTCTCTAATTCGAAAATTCCAAGTACATAGAGATTCTAATATCTCTATGTACTTGGAATTTTCGATAGCTATTTACATTATATACTAAAATCCTTGTAAAAGCCCAGTTGGGCGTATAATCAATAAATGAAATGAAATGAGATCATTTTTATAAACAATAATTATTAACCTGAAACACTCATCCAAATTGAAAAAACCTTCCGAGAAAAGATAAATGTCGCCGACAGGACTCGAACCTGCACCCTTCTGATTGCCGGTCATTGATTTATCTTTTCTCGGAAGGTTTTTTCAATTTGGATGAGTGTTTCAGGCTAATAATTATTGTTTATAAAAATAATTGTTACTCTTTGCGCTATGCACAAAAATCTTGTCTTAAAAAAAAAAACTTTAGTTTGTCAATTAATAAAATGAGATCGTTTAAAAATCAAAGAAATAGGAGTTACAATGTACCTAACATCCTTTAAACAAATCAACTCACTCAAGGAGAATAATAATCTAATTTCGTTGCACATTCCAAATAAGGGCTGTAAACTTAACCTCTTAG
>JAHDVE020009575.1:0-19166 GCA_022606495.2 Halesus radiatus | reverse complement strand
AGTTCGACGATCGAAAGTATATTTTGAATTTCTATGGAAATGAATTGATTACAATGACACTAACAGAGTTGATCTGAAATAATGGTCATACCTACCATATTTATAACCCAAAGGTTAGCAGATCTCTAACTAACTAACTAACTAACCATCACGCCGTTTCCCCGCAGGGGTAGGCAGAGAGGACGGACCGCCAAACAACTCGATCTTGGCATACACCTCTTGCTTCATTCACATTCATACATCGTCTCATACATTCTCTTCTATTATTCCGACTTCTGACATGGCCCGACTCAAGTATTTGATTCACTTGATCGTGCCATGTCTTCCTCGGGCGTCCCCGGCTTCTTCTTACAATCACATTCGCGTCATGTATTCTCCTTACACCCCTTTCTTCGTTCATTCGCTCTACATGCCCAAGCCATCTAAGCGTCCTTTCTTAATCTTACTCATTACGCTTACATCAGCCTTGCATTCTTTACGAATTTCAATATTTTTCACACGATCATACATGGTTTTACCACACATTCGTCTCAGAGATACATTCACAATTAATTCATTTAAAAATAATATGTAGTATATTTGCGCACGTTCCAGAGTGGAAGATACTCCCAGTATCGCCCTGGTGAAAGACCACCATTCAGAATTGAAACGTTGCTTGAAATGGCTTTTAGCCGTGTTTGGTGACCAGATCTGAATAGCCAGGTATTCCCAACCTTCCTCTTCCCCTTATCCTTCCCCTCCCCAATACCTTCAGCCTCACAACATTCCCCAATTGGTTATGTCATAGTCTCACTGGCTCCAGACGGTTGGGAGCAGTTGGGACTCTTGTGAGGTATTCATATAAAAAAAAAAAAAAAGAGATCTCATTTCTACGGCATTCAGTTTACTTTCATCCTTCTTCTGCCAATTCCATGCCTCACTGCCATACATCAGGGTTGGTATCAGCAGATCTCATGGAAGTAATTATGTATATTGATACAATGAATCAAGATATAGCGTACTAAATATATTTAGGGAGGTTGTGGGAACAGTGAATCGGGGGTACACAGTGAATCAGTGGGGTTATCAAGAAATGAGATAATGTGGTGTTGTTGTCTTTTTCACACGATGAAGTCCCTGTGATGCGTTTAGTCATACTTCAGTCCTTCTGTGGCAGTGGGAAGCATTATTGCGTGGGAGTTGGTTTTTGTGTTTTTGTGGGCAAATATTTTGTAACATTATTTCTTTTGTGGATCTCTTACATAGTATTACCTATTTTTATTTTTATTGACGTTCATTGAAAGTCATTTTAAAGCAACTATCATAATTAAGATAGTAGTTTTTTTTTGAAAATAATTATTTAAATATTGTCGTGAGGTACACAGTGGCTCACAAATAACAAGTGAAGGTTCTACAGAAGTTTCTCTAAAAGATCAATCATTCTACAGAAAATAGCCGAACAGCAAAGAAAATAATCAATGGATCGTAAAGTTGTTTGTCGAATATTGGAAAGTGAGTCTGCCGATAATGATATTTAAGTACTTTTGCAAAATAGCGACGATTTAAGATTTTATTCTTTTAAATTTTGTTTTTAGTTATTTTTCTATAACGACCAGGTCATGATTCAGGGTAAAAGTAGGTGATTCATTGTATATAGAGAGATGATTCACCGTAAGCACCACAAGGTACAAAGTGAATTGCTTCCAAATTTAAAAAAAATGTTAATACACGTTTATGATTAATTATCTTCGAAAAACAGTGTAGTCGAGGAAAAAAATAGTCAAACATCCCTTGTGTTAAGTATCAATTTTTAACTAGTCTGTGTGCTGAGATAGAGTATCTGGAATGAAAAAGTTATTCACTGTTCCCACAATGACCTGTATGAATAACGTATATCTAGTGTAAAACGGTATCAAATGAGAATCAGTAAATTGCACAGGAGAGCATTTTTTCTGAATTCGTTCATGTAAAAATGTGAGGTTGGAAGGAATCCGTGTTTTTTTCTTCTAATTCGGTTTTTCGTTCATTTAAATGCATTTGTATGTTTATTTTATCAGTATTACAAAAAAGGTGGCTTTTCGGACCGCTCCATAATTACTGAAACAAATCATTCTTCAACATAACATTATTCTATCCGCCATTGTGGCATTTAGGATTATTTTACGAAGTGCTATCAGCTTTAGTACCTCGATCTTCAGCAATAACTTCAAAATCAATTAAACTTTTGAACGTAAAACCACGCTATGTGGTTTGTACGCTTAGCAAAGTTTTACGCTAACAGTACTATTTGATTCATCGTTTAGGATTACTTAACGTTGCCACTTTAACGTGAAAATATTTTTTTACAAATAATTAGGACAGATTGTTGAGATCCTGCTGAACCCTGAAACAAAAAATGTCATTTAGTACAGTTTTACACTAGATAGACGATATGTAGGAATGCCAACACGTTTTATAGCTTTCCGTTTGCGGCCGGTTGGTTGTAAAATATATTATCATCTTTAGCAGCGTATATTCCCCCCAATTGTAAGATGGACAAACGTAATCTTAGTAAGTAAAAAGAAACCCGAGGCACACTAAAAAATACATGTTTTTAATACCGTATTATTTAAACATACGAGTATTATATAATTTATATACTTATGTTTATCTCGATACAGGAATTTCCCAGTGAGACAGACATTGATCCATCTCTTATATGTTATGTTTGAAAAATTAAAAATAAATAACAAAAATGGGCTTGATAATTTTTTGTTGAGTTTTTTTTCACGAATTCACCCCCTAAAATTTCGAAGTTTAAGCGTGAAACATGGTTTATAAAAAAGGAACATTCATTTGAATATTTTATTTCATTCCAAACGTTTATTTTTTCAAAATATATCTAAATCATAAAGTTCTTGTGTTTTCCATTTTTAAAATATTCTACTCCAAAAAACCTTCTTCTTTTGAATATGCAATCTGTGACTAACCGTAGTTTTATATCTATGGGCTACTAAATAAAACATGGTGGGTTCAATGTTTTTCATATTAATTTTAAAACGTTATAGCAACAGTTGTACCAATTGTATTATTAAAAAAAACTATCTTTTTTTTGGAATGCGGATTACAAATCTTTGGTTACGTTTATTTACGAAAACGCAACGATAAATGATTAAACATACTTTTCTTCATTTTAAAAATCATATTTGTATTTTAAATATTTTGTAAAACATACAATGGAACGGTCAGAAAAAAGTCATATTTCTGATTAGATTTTGATAAATGCTAAGCCTATGTAAATTTATAAAATATTTAATAAATATTTTTCTTTTTAAAAACACTATGTTTATCGTATTGCGTAATAATACTATCATTATTTTGAATTAATAAATATTAACGTCGACGTCCCTCTTCCCTTAAAAAAAAAAAAACGAAAAAACGTTTCGAAAATCCCCTAAGCGTAAGACTTCCTGCATCAATACAAACCCATTCCCTGATATTCACGTAGTCTGAAATTGTGGAATATTCACTGCCTTCGAAAACGCCTCAAAAGACGACATTTTTCAATATCCGTTCTACCATATCGGATGTTCATTGCAGCGAGGCTCGAAGAAGGAATGTGTTGGAAAAGACCTTATGGATGAAAACAGGATTTTCTTTACTTTACTTTTTAAAAAGGATATGTACAGTGTTATTATTTTCAGTGAACTATTATTTTAATCTAAGGAATAAAAATATGCATTCTCCCGCTTGTTAAAAAACAATAATTTATTCTATAATTTCTTCAAATGATTGGTTTTCACTTTATGGCGTCATTATTAATAAATTAATTAAATAATGTACTTTGTACTAGCCACTTTATTAATATAAAGATATCTACATGTTTCTAAAGCGATAATAAGGTTAAGTATAAATAATATGGTTGTATTACTATATTATTTATATTTGAAATTAGTATTTTTAGTATTACTCCTGGTGAAAAAAACCATCGCTTTTAATACATGTAGATATCTTTATATTAATAAGGTGATGAATACAAAGTATATTATTAAAATCATTTATTAACTCTAATGTATTTCAGTGAGTAATGGAACTGGCAGAGGAAGGATGAGAGTAGACTGAACTCTAAAAGCAGAATTTTGATACTTCTTGATGCATATTTGACGTTCAAAATAAGAGGAAAACTACTGGGTAGAGGTAGGGCAGGGGTAGGGGCAGGGACAGGGGTAGGGATAACATATCACAAACTCAAAACTTTACTCCAAACCATTCAAACCGTTTCTCAATAAAACAATGAAAAATCACCTCAAAATTTCACCAAGTTACTAGAATTCATAACATCAAAACATTACTGAAAACCATCTATAACCCCGAGCAATGCTGGATACACAACAGCTAGTAATACATATATTTTTGAACAAATTAAACGTATACGAATAATCCTATCAAATTCACTGTAAATGATAGTGCTCGTAGGTGTAATATGACATGCAGAATTCCTTTGAAAACTGACCGGTTCCCAAATTTTCATCAGAATATCCATTTCTAACGCAGTGTTTCTCAATTGGGTGCAAATTTTGGAAATTTGGACCCTAGGAAAGTTAGAATTTTGTTCCCCAAGAAACAAAATTAACTTTTTAGGAATCAATGCCCAAATCATTGAAGTATTAATATTTCTATTACTAAGAAATGGCATTATCCATTTTTTAGTTGACATTGTAACTCTGCCTTTCTGAGATCCAACCGTTGGCAAAGGTGACTAGCGCAAATGTCGATACGTCGCGTTTTGAAGTTAAAGTTACTTCGTGTGTTCGTGGTCGTAAAATATTATCTATTTGTGCGGTGAACCTCCCCTGCAAACCTACAACTTTAACATAAATTTTTTAATTATTAATTATTTTTATTGAGATTTAAAAAAGACATTATAATATTTAATCATTGTAGAAAATAATATTAACATAACCTGATGAAACCGGACAAAAGAACAGAAACTAAAAAGATTTCAGTCGCATCTGGGACTCGAACCCAGGTCCACGAGACTAGTTCAACTTGTGTCATCTTCATCGATATCATATCTCAAATTCAAGATTTGTGAATATCTTCATCGATATCACATCTCAAATTCAAGATTTGTGAATATCTTCATCGATATCATACCTCAAATTCAAGATTTGTGAATATATTCATCGTTATCGATATCATATCTCAAATTCAAGATTTGTGAATATATTCATCTTCGTCGATATCATATCTCAAATTCAAGATTTGTGAATATATTCATCTTCATCGATAGCATATCTCTAATTCCAGATTTGTGAATATCTTCATTGATATCATATCTCAAATTCAAGATTTGTGAATATCTTCATTGATATCATATCTCAAATTCAAGATTTGTGAATATATTCATCTTCATCGATAACATATCTCAAATTCAAGATTTGTTAATATCTTCATCGATATCATATCTCAAATACAAGATTTGTGAATATATTAACGATGACACAAATTGAACTGGTCTCATTAGGTAAGTCGGTTGAGCGTTGCCCCGGATAGGCTGAGAACCTGGGTTCGAGTCAAATCTTTTTAGTTTCTGTCCCTTTGTCCGGTTTCATCTTTCATTTAGGTTATGTTAATATTATTTTCTTCAATGATTACATTTAACTTTCAAGATAATTTTTGACTCTGAACAACGATAAAACAGAATGTATTTTCTTTCCACTGTTGAAGTAGGACACTACCAATAAGGTTGAGAAACACTATCGTTCATGAAATTTTATATGGAATATATCCAATGTTATTTTCCAATTTCCAAAATAGATATTCCACAATTTATTATTCTTTTCATATAAAACATAAAGGTACGTATAAAATTACATCAATCAAAGTTTTCTGGGTCATGTCAATGGTGGCAAAAAGGTATTTTTTAACAAAGAAAATTCCTCGAATTTGTATGTAATTATTAAATAACGATTTTTCTTTTCATCCGTAAATTTGGGTAATTACTAGGCGTATGATATTTTGTGAAAATTGCTGATATCACGAATACAAGGTTTCTTCGTTGCATTAAATCCATATTAGTACCTCAAACCTTCCAAAATACAAGGCTGACCTAGTAAAATGTTGTGTTAGATCACGTGTCTCTATATTCTATTCAATCTGTTCAAGTCTATTGTATGATGTAGTTATATTTCCTGTAAATGTATTGTAAGTGTTCCCTAAAGAATTATTGAAATTGCCATAACTTTTTATATAAGAATACCACACTTAAGTCCCAACTGCACGAAGCCAGTGGGAATATGGCATCTCCGATCAGTGAAAAATGATTAAATGAAACCCTCAAACATTGTTTCAATAACTATTTATGTTTAACGCCGACCGGTTTCAGAACAACCGTTCCATCACCAGAGCAAAACATATGCTAAACGATATTACAAAATTAAGGCAGAACATACATATAAGGTGTCACAGTAGGAGTTGGGGCGTGACTAGATTTTAGTCAAGATTGGGGGAAGAGATAGAGATTGAAAGAGTGAAAGGACACATATTTAAAATGGACCTAATTAGTATTAAGGGATTTCTTCACATTCAAAGCATCTAAATAGTCTAATCGTTAAATCTCACATTTTAACCCTTCCCTTATAATAATAATAATAATAATAATAATAATTGGACCATTTCTATAGCGCCGCTTTTGTAAGAAATCACCTCAGGGACGCTGTACAAATATTACTTCCTATTCTTATATTACGTCTATTCTACGAATTTATTATTATTATTATTTTTTTTTGTTTTACATTTATTTTCTCTTTTTGGACAAGCTATCATTACACATTATTTATAGATCATATAAAGAGATGCAGTTAATATTTCTATTTTTGAAACTGTTAATACATGGTGGAATTCCATTATAGTATATTATAATAAAACAAATATAAAACTTTTTTCCACTTTAATTTTTATTTGACCGTAACAGGGTTTCAGCTCGTTAGGGCCATCTTCAGACTGGTACAAATTATTCTAAATCTATGGTTTTTATACACAACATATGGGGGAGGGGAAGAGGGGTGGACTACAAGGGTTTAAATTAATTATCTTAATTACATTTGTTATTAGGTCGTTTTAGTAATTCTAGTATTCTAATCACCTTAAATTATCAAAACTAAATTTAATGTGAAAATGGAAAAAAAAGAAGCTAACTGTATTTATTCCTTACGATATATTGCAATTATGATGCTAGAAAAATCTCCCGAGCTTCAGTGCTGAATATTCAGTGTACAGGTACTCATTTAGAATTGTGTAATTGTTAAATTTGATAAAAAATAATTACTTAGGCTTAATACTTAAGTAACTTATTTTATTAATAGCACACGATTAAATACCATACCGCCGGGTGCTGCTAATGACGACGGCGCACCGTGGCAGGGTGAGCGAATCCCAGAATTGTTATGCACACAGACATACGTACATATTTATAATTGGCATAATTTATTGTTTATATTGTTATATATATGAAAATTATGGATTTGCTGTTAATTTTTCCAAAAAAGTATATAAAAGAAAAAAATTTATTAACAATTTTTTTCCAGGTTTTTCGAAAGTTTGAGTTTGAAAAATACTTATACATATACGAGTATAATGAAAGAGGTCAAAAAATAACCTTAAAAACAGCGCTCAAAAGACGGGGAAGACCCACATAATTAGATGACAAGAAAATAAATAACTCTAGTCCGTCTCAGCACAGGGCCCCCTAGTGAGGAGGACTAAGAAAACATAAAAAAAGAAACAATTGTACCATTTTGTGTTCTAGTCTGTCATTCCATAGAACTTTTTATACTCACAACATATTTTATATTTTCACATCCCTATTATCTATATAAATATTTATATTTTTTTTTATATGAATACCGCCCAAGAGTCCCAACTGCTCCCTACCGTCTGGAGCCAGTGAGAATATGGAATCCCCAATTGGGGAATGTTGCGAGGCTGAAGGTATTGGGGAGGGGAAGGAGAAAGGGACGTGGAAGCTGGGGAAATACCTGGCTATTCAAATCTGGTCACCAAACACGGCTAAAAACCATTTCAAGCAACGTTTCAATTCTGAATGGTGGTCTTTCACCAGGGCGATACTGAGAGTATCTTCCACTCTGGAACCTACGCAAATATACTATATATTATTTTTAAATAAATTAATTGTGAAACAACACAAATTAATTAAATAAAATTTACTTGATTTGAACCCGCGACCTTCGGATTCGTAGTCGAAAGCTTTACCCCTCGACCATGGAGGCCGTCAATATTTATAAAAATCAATGTAAGTTTGTTTGTTTGTTTGTCCTCCATTTTCTCGAAAATTACTAGACCGGTTTCGCTGAAAATGTCACAGTTTGTTCTTATCGGTGCCGGAAAGGTTTAGAGAGTAGTTTTAATGAAATCCAATATGTAAGACTGTTGCTATAATGTTTTAAAATTAGTGTGAAAAACATTGAAACCGTCATGTTTTATTCCGGTTAGCTCATAGATATAACACTCTGGTTAGCCACAGATTGCATATTCAAAAGAAGAGGGTTTTTTTGGGTAGAAGATTTTAAAAATGGATAACACCAGTGAATACAAACTGATTTAGATGTGTGAGCAAAGCCGGGTACAATAATTTAAAAAATCGTATATTTTCTTGATGCTCTTTTATTTTTTAAGGAGGAAATAAAAATCAAGATTATAACCTGAATTAAATAAAGCACTTAGTGCCAAAAACATTGAACTGACATATAACGTTTTTATTGAATAAAATCACTATTTGTTAGGTAACATATTTCTATTCCTTTTTTCCTAACAGAAAAAGAAACAGATTTTTTTATGAATGTACTAGGTAAAACAGGAAAAAGAAAAATTTATAGAAGGCGTTAAGTGCCACGGCTCATTTCACAAAAAAGGATGCAAGTGCCTCGATAGTAGTTACTAAAAAGAACTATGTATAGCCCACTCGGTCATTTAACCATTGGTACTTTAGTTATTTTATTTACCATTTCTATATATTTACTGTAAATTTTAATTTTTTTCTTCACTTGCTTTCTTTAATTCAGGTATTCATATGTCAAATCAGTTGGCGGCACAAGCAAGGGAGGGTTTGTCTTGATGATGTCTTTTCAATTTCCCTTTTTGGCAAGTTGCATGGTAATACAAATTATCGATTTTATCAAAAACCATTTATGAGCAAAATTTCTGATATGGCTGGCAATACGCCAACCGTTTGTCACGGAGATTTCCGTACGAATGCGATTACAATAAACTAGAACTTTTTATAAATATTATTCCGAATGAAGAGTAGAGCCAACAAATCATTTCCAATAGAGATTTTTTGTTAAGTTTTTACATCCTAATATCTACATATTCGGCGGGCAAAAAATACGTAGGTAGACGATTTTTTCACGTTATTTAAATTTAGTCTAGTTTTATTGAGGCAGAAAAGTTATATGCTATTTTTTTCAATGTTTATTAGGGTTGCCTTCAAGAATATATTAGAAAAGTGAATATATTTAGGACGATTTGAACCAGAAGAGATGTTAAAAGAACGAAGAACGAACATATTTTAATGTATATATCAGTGGCGTGCAGTCCATAGAGGTTGAAAAGTTGTAAAAACCTCCGAAAACCTCTCTCACAAAAACTAACCATAAAAAGAAGAAAAAAACTGCCTAATCATTTTCTGATCAAAATGTTGATAAGTTGTTGTTTCTCTTTGACCAATTCGGAATCTTTAGTTGTAACCTGACTAATGGAAATGCACTTCACTTCCTCAATATAGTTTTTTTGGTGGGATATATAACGTAAAGCCACGCCTCCGCAATCAGTATACTACTTTGAAAAGGTTGTGAAAAGGTAACACTACACTAGCAATTTTTGCGCATTAAAAATGTAACTAAACGTTTTACAATTTTTTTTTAAAGTCTGTTTTTTAGATTCTAACACAACCGCTAGGTTAAAGACTAAAATGACAAATCTTTTTCCGGCGCTATCATCTGTGGAAAAATAAGGGTTTACTTTAGAAAAGTATTACCTATTATCTCGAATTAACATTGGACGTATTATTAAATATTCGTTTTAATTTAATTTTATCAATTGTTTGTGTTTTCTATTACATAAATCAAAGATATTGATGCATTTTTTGAATAAATGTGTTAGTTTGATCGAGAAAATCTTTTAAAAATTATGATCATAGAGAAATGCACGCTACTATTATATTTTTACAATATACTATGATGTGTATTTTATGAGTAAAATTAATGAACGTAATAGATAAAAAGTCAAAATGTTCACACGAAGACTTCGTCCCACTAAAGACCCCGCCCCATACACCGCTTACATACAGGTACGCTGCGATACAGGCGGAGTGCTCAGTTTTATAGCCTATAATTTAAAAATATTTTCCTATTTTCCCATAATTTTAATGGTTACGAAATTACTAAATTAAGTAGGAATGCGAGGGAACTTTATGGCTCAAATAAAATAAACAATTCTTAGCTATGGATAGGAATTATAAAGGCATGCTAAAAAAACGTACTCATCTTTGTAGTAAGTATAAATAAATAATAAAGAAATATTGTAATTTTGCCGCACTCAATATTTTTAGACTAGGGACTTTTTAATAGAAGTAAAGACTATTTTCCACGAATAATTCGTACATGAAGTCCTCTTCCAAATTTATGAATTTTCTTTAAATATGATTTCATATTATACTTAATACTGTATCTATGTATATAAACCTTTTTATTGTATATAACACTAGACGAAGGTGCTACTGCCCAGCGTCAGTATAAATAGGGGTGGGGAAAAGGGGAAAGGATAGGGGAAAGTCGGAGAGTACCTTGGAGGTAACGAACTTGGTTCTTAATGAAAGAAAACTATTCATTTTCTTCATTTTGATGTACGGGCACGATTCAAACTACACGGGGAATGAAATATCGCTGAGTTTTAGATGCGTCGGAGAAAGCTTGGTTTCATTTTTATAAAAAATTAATACAGTTTTTACTGGTTAAAATTCTCGTTAACATTTTCCAGGCCATGCCCGGATGCGTACTTCCATTTAAGTTATCATTAGGCGACTATGCCATCCCGAAATCATCACGGGAATATTGTACAATATATTCCCCCGAAACCCTGTTAATGTCAATAATGTTCAGTAGGTGCAAGTAAAGTCATTCAAAGTGATAAAAATAAGTAATAAATACGTTGAATCTATATATATAAAAATAATGTAAGTTTGCTTGTTTGTTTGTCCTAGATCTTCTCGAAAATTGCTGGACAAGTTTCGCTGAAAATAGAACAGTTTGTTTTTATTACTGTCTGGAAGGTTTAAAGAGTAGTTAGAATGAAAATATGTAAAACTGTTGCTATAACGTTTTAAAATTAGTATGAAAAACATTGAACCCGCCATGTTTTATTTAAGTTAGCCCATAGATATAACACTCTGGTTAGCTACAGATTGCATATTCAAAGGAAGAATTTTTTTTTGGGTCGAATATTTTCAAAATGGAAAACACGAGTAGGTACCTATTAAGAACTTTATGATTTAGATATATTTTGAAAAAATAAACGTTTGGAATGAATTAAAATATTCAAATGAATGTTCTTAATTTGAAGATAGTTACTTTCATGGCACCCTAATTGACAAGCAAGAATTCACAATTTCATAACTTTATTCCAAAAAAAAAATCCCGAGCAAGGCCGGGTACACATCAGATATTTATATATAAAATAGGTTCTTAGGTTCCCGGACGCTACGCAATTCTTCCCCAGTTGGTCGGCTCTTTACGCATCTTCTAGTCTCAACCGGCCGAGCGAGGACTCCATTTGTCATGATATTTTCGGCAAATCGACCGAGCATGTACTGCGTAAAGCTCAAAATCAAGTGGTATTCATAAAGCAAACAAAAACAAAGAATCGTTGCAGCGTACCCAACCGTTTATACAATACGCCAAGTTTGAATGCTCCAGTTGCCCCCAAACTTGGCGTGGGATAGTCAGTAGGTATGGACGAGTTGTTTTTTATTCGTTTTTTTGGAGACACAACGCATTGTTTTATTTAAAAGATTTAAAAATAAACCATCAATCTAACATACAGAAAAAGATTATCATCAATACAATTAATGGTCCCATAAATATAAATCATTGCACATATTATGTCGAAAAGTCCGGACGGATGGGGTATGTTCACAAGAAAGCCGGCCAGTTAGGCTATAATTACGTCACGAATTGCATCCGAGTGCGGTCGCAAAGCTTAGCATGCGTCCAATTTTACGATCTGGAAAGTTAATATTGTCAGTTCGACGGACCACAATGTCACAAAGCTTTCGGAGAAAGCCAATTAGAACTTCTTTCCTCGAATCACACACAGAAAAAAAAACTGAAGAAAATACAATAAAATGGGAGAAGAGAATATGAATGCGAATACCAAAAAAATTCTTAATCCAAGATTTGTGTAAAATGGTGATAGCTGTAGTGTAGTATAACCACGTTTTGTAATTTTTTTTTTCAAAATGGGAAAGAGAATTTATTATTGGACGCTTGTTACATATTATACGAGTCATAAAATCTGTTTTAAAATTTTATTTCCGATTTTTTAGGCGGATTCAAGTACTTATTGCCTTAACGCAGCAAGCTGCAAGGCACGAAAACAAGCCTTTCGATCCAAAACGCTGAAATAATATATTTAAAAATGCAGAAATAACTTATAGCTTTACCCTTCAGTGTGATATTATTTATTGAATCAATTTTAATAATATTCAAAGAATATGAGATGGAAAGAGACATAGGAAAAATAATAATAAACAAAAATTATTTTGCGACCGAGACTCAAACTCGGGACCTCAACTATACTTAGAATTGTCTTCCCCTTGTCTTACTTGGGTCGGAATCCATCGCATTGACAAAGAATATTAATATTATTCCCTCTGGAATAGCACTCTTCTTTTGGAATTCTACTTGTAGCAGTAGTTCGATGTTTCGCTCCTCCCGAATCAATTAGCTTCTTATTCGATATTATTTTGTGACTCCTATTCCTTTAATAAATATTTTTTTAATGATATACATTTTTTACATTCAATGTTATCCATTCTCCTTTGAACGTCCCAGAACAATATCTACAGAGAAGCATCCTTAGAAAAATAGTATTAAAAGAGCAGAGAACGTAAAGTTCTGCAAACAGCAGAGGTTGTTCAAATATTTTCTATAGTAAAAGCTTCACCGAAACACAATAGGGGAGGAAGGTGATGACTGCGGTCAAATAATGATACGGGATGCAGGTAAGCGAAGAAACATTATTTTTATTTTGTTTCATAATGTATTTCTATTAATAACAAACATTTCAAGAACCCTATTGACAGTAGTTACGCATTATATAGCATCGATGAGGTTATAAACGAATGGAAACTGTTATTGCTGCTGGTAAAATCACAGTTTTATTTATCGGACATAACAAATATGTTTTTATACCCAATAAACTTTAACTTTGAGATTCCTGATCAATTCCTAAATAAACATTTCTTTAGCATATCGTTATTGGTTACTCAGCTGAGTTTTAAGTGATCTTTTTAAAATGTCTCCGGAGACCAAAATGACTTCTCCATTGTATTTAAAAATAAATTAACGAATCTATGGTTAACGTTTGTAAGGTATGTCTTTTAGCACCCTGTGTGTGAAGATTGCATCCCGTTGAACTAGGAAGGCATTTTAAAAATCATTAGGATTGTTAATATTTTTTGTTGAATATTTGGGTATTATTCTAAGCAAATAATATTGAACGATGTACATACATTTATTCTTACAAATACCTTCCTCAAGATTCAACCAATTCCTGTATTATTATATCTGTACAGATATAAAATATTCCTTAAAACTCACTAGGAATTTTAAAATAAATTAAACACTTCATTATTTAGGCGTGCAAGCTAGATCAGTTATCGTACAAACTTCACTGCTGCACAGGACTGACTCAAGCGTTCCTTCCATAGAATTAGAAAAAACAAATCTACTAATAATCGAGATCTCTTAAATTACTCTCCTTAGTTTAGGCATTCTTCTACTCCCACAGTGGTGGGTGATGCATGCCATCTCATTACTAAAGCTATGTGAGGGGTAAGGCCGCTGGACCGCCAGCAGGTAGCAAATGCTTTTACATGTGATAAGTCAGTATATCCTCAGCAGCCGTTCATTGATGAATGTAGAGTTTTTTTTTTGATAAAATTAACTATTTTATGATAATTTTTTCACTTGAGCACATTAAATGTGTAAACCATAATGAGAATTTTCAATCAAATTGTAAAAAAAGTGTTAAAAATGACATTATTATGTTAAATGTATAGAGTGACTGAGTCACCCTTCGTGCAAAAGTATGTTTTGTTTTGCATCTTGGCACGCCGAAGATTAAAAATATCCCTTCTCATTTGTGGCGACATTGAACAAAAAGCGCATTTTATGATTTAATCGAAGATTTAAATAATATTAGTTTAATATATTATAAAATAGTCCAATATGGACAAAAAATAAGCTCTTCACTTTAGTAGGTTTACATTTCTCAAAAAATTTACATACATTTTGCCGCTACTAAGGAGGTCGTTAAATTCGCAATGTTTAAGAGCCACATCCTCTACAATATTTCTATCAATATGTGATTGTCTTTTTAATAGCCGCAAAGGAACAATCCATAAAGAAGGCTTTTTATCATTTCTTTTATTATTACAAGGAACCGGACGGGAGTGAACTGAGTTCGTAGAAAAATAACTGATTTCAAATCACAAATAATAGTAATGCAAACAGTAATAAATGATTGCTTTTTACGTTCCCTTAAGAATATCGAGATTTTGTTGTTATTTGAAATATGTTCCTATGTTAGCCCAGTGATTCCCAAAGTAGTGGAAACGTTAAACGTGGGGTTGGCGAAGGGCTGTGATGGAGTGGCGAGGACAACACGGTAGCGATGGTTATGTACTAGGTTATTATTTTTATTATACGTTCAATGGAATAGATCGCAGTTAGAAAGATAATTTTGTGTAACATTGACATTATTTTTCATTAATATTTTTTTAATGTTAATATTACTAGAAACGGGGTATTTTTATACATTTTAATAAGAAATAATCTTAAATTCGTTTTACAACTTCGTTTTACAATTTCGTTTTACAACTTCGTTTCGCAACTTCGTTTCGCAACTTCGTTTCGCAACTTCGTTTTGCAAATTGGAATCTGATTTACTACCGTTATATACCTCGCATCAATTTCTTACGAACATCGTTATTAACAACCCCCTAGGTGTTCCTTTTTTTTTAGTTTTTTGTTCCTTGATGACTTCCACAAAGGTGGAATGGGTGAATATTTTTACTAAAGTTGTAAAAAGATTGAAGTACGTAACTAAGGATTAGCCCATCCAAAGACCATGTAAATAGTGGAGTGCAGTTCGTTTCTTCGAATGCTTGCATTTTTTCGTGAACAGGAGGTTAAGATTTTTTGTTTGGAAGAAGTTATTATTTGGAAATATTGTTAAAAAAAACTCACGAAGTTAGAAGAAACCAGTAGCCGAACTGCAAAGCACAAAAATGACCCTTTCTCTTGCATTAAATTATTCTAAACCATCTACAATTATGTTATAATGCCCTTAATTAAGTCCCTAACAACTAAGGTTGAGAAAACGACCCGGAATTAACCATAAATAAGAATTGGTTGTCTATGATAATAAAGTGCTAGCAGCGGTTTTGGAAAGAGGGGGGGAGGGGAAAGCGACCGCAAGGGGGCTTTGGAAGACAGGGCGGGCTCACTCAAGTTCCGAGAGCCGAGAACTGCAGACCCCTAAACTGGTATCGTTCCAAAATTTCACTTATTTATTTCCCTTTTGCTTTTTGATAAAACAGAAATCATTTAAAATCACTCAATTTCATTCTATCCTTTAATAATCTGAAGGCGTCCACAGAAAGGTTAAAGCTTTTCCTAAGTCATAGATTCTGCTATCAAAAATATAAGCAAGATATTATTTATAGCAAAAGAGAATTGTTTTTATTTTGAATTCCCTATTCCTGTTTGTATTTATATGTATTTGGTTTCATTAAGGTTAACTAGAAGCGGTACTTTTTCAAACTGTCCATCAACGAACTGACAACACGATTAATAGATGGATGTATCGTTTTTTTATATACATCCATTTACCCTGAGGTGAGCTAGTCGGGAACATTCTATATAATAGATCTATTGGTGAACTTTACTAAGATTGCAAATTCAAATGTGTTTACGAACTGGATCGAGAGATTCTGCTTTGTGACAAATACTAGGCAAACGTTTAAGAGGCTTCTCGTCTCCGGTGCAAAAGGAATCAATGATGCGTTTTTTGTATGCATTTCTTACCAGGTCCAAATGCACCCACAGCGTATATACTCGTACTTACGTATGGTTTCAGTAGTATTAATAAATTAATCGTTGGGAAAGTATACACGATTTGTACGTACTAATAACGTATACTGCCTACTTTAGATGTAATAAAGTAATTTGATGAAAATACAAGGCCACAGACCGAAATGTTCTCAGACAGTATAGAAACAGAAGTAATAAGGTTTGTGTAATAAATGACATTAATGAATCCTTAAGGCAATAAAGTTTATTTCAAAATTGGCATAAAAAATGTCATTACTTAAGAGTCAAATAAAGTATAACGTAACAGTGTGGGCATCAAGTTAATCATTCCCTCACAATAGAAAGAATTCAAAATAAATTCTTACGATTTATTAATTTAAGAGTGGTTGGTCAAAAAAGTTTAATGTGAAAAACGCAATTAGGGCGTTAATAAATAAATTAGTGATCAGTGCTTGAAAAAAAATTAAACAGTTTTTTTGGGTTAAGTTAGGTTAGGTTTCTGATAACGCTGAATGCCGCTCGTCGGAGAGGGTACACGATTAATCTGCGCTGTAGAATATTTTACGGATAACCTCGGATAAAATATATGCGATTGCTGCATAATAAGAAAGCATTCTTTCCTAAACTGCGGCGCGCAATTGAGATTTGAATTTATAAATGATTAGTGCGCACTTCAACGTTCTGATACTGTATGTTATAAATATATCTACCAATCAAAAATCAAAGGTGATTTTGCTTTGTCAACTTTTACAAACAAACCTTGCAAAATATATTCATTAAGCTACAAAAAATTTTTTCGATAGACTTGTAGTTATTTTGTGTCATCGCCTTCTTCTTCTTCCTATTCTTCTTCTATATTCTATCGTCTATTATATAAATAAGAAAATCCCGGGTGGTTGGAGTGTTTTTTTGTACAAAAATCTACATTTTTATTCCAGGATGGATTAAATTTTGCACACTTGATTTCAGAAACACAAGGAAGGTCACTGTCCATTTGAGATTTATAAAAACAACCCCTTTTCCAACCTTTAAATCAAAAAGTTGGTACCTCCTGATGAAATTTTGCACTACTACCGGGTAGGGGTAGGGGTAACAGTAGGGTTAAGACATCGCAACCACAAAACTTTACTCCAAACCATTCGTAATTCCCGGCAACGCCGGGTGCGTCGACTTGTTATTAATAAAATTAATATGAAGTATGTTGTTTAATATACAAATATCCGTCTAACAGTCATGTAAAAAATTTAACCGAATCGTATCAAATTTATTTCGGAAAATTTGCTAAAACGATATAAAAAACTCACGGCACATCGCTAGTTGTCAATATAACGTTTTTTTTAAATCAACTTTAACAATGCGCTCGTATGTCATTTAACAGCAAGGTAAAGCAGTTAGATGCTTTTAAAGTTTATATAAGAACTAGCAGGGTTTTGTCTAAACCCATATTTATTTAATACGGAATAGATTATTCAATTTGATTGCATGAATGTATAAATTTGGTCATACAAGCTATTTACTTAGTAATTCAAAGATACTGAACGCAAATTGATGATATTACGGTGTTTTTGTATCGTGTTCACTATTCAAAGAAAAAAACAATCCTCAAGTAATAATTAAGTTACCTGAAGAAATTTCCCATTTGTGTCGATAATCTTAGTTATTTTACGAGGTGTCAGGGAGTAAAAATATTAAATTGTTTGAATATAAATTAAAGATAGCTTATTTTTGTATGGAAAAAAAGTTTGTATGGAAAAAAAAATTGTACGAATTTTCTTATTTTTTAAAAATAAATTTGTATGGAAAATATTTTTGTAAGGATATTTTGGATTGAAAAAAAAGAAAACAAAAAATCGTAGAAGTTATTTACCTTTTTGCTTGTTCTATAATTTAGAATCATGTGCCCTAGTTACTGCTCTTTACCCTCGGATACCTTGTACACAATGGACATTATAATCGGTTACATAAATATCTCTGTATGCCAAAAAAAGGATTACGAATGCCAGATTTGGATCGAAGAAAGAATAATAAAAGAATCTTAGTAAAGCAGAACTCACAAGAGATCCACCATAATTTACTGCGTGCGAATTATAATTATTCCTTACAGAAACCAATGACCATTCATGAATGGAACCATTTTATTTGATACAAAAAAGATTAAAACCAGGCACGCACGGGTGACATTTGTTACAGCAACAGTTTCGTCACTGTTTCAAAATCAATAAAAAGTCATCTCAACATCTTCCATATACTGCAATTGATGACCAAAGTCACCTTGGAAGATTCAGACAGAATATAGTTACTGGACGTCAGTTTTGCCAACATTTTATTCGATTATCGAGGCGATTTTGTGGCTAGTAAATGAAACAATTATTTATATTATTTGCACACTGCAGTCCAGTGGCGTACAGTCCATAAAGCTGTGCCAACCTTAGAATAGTCGCCTCAGATACTTGTACCCTGTATGATAATGTATGTGTGAGCTTTAAAAAATAAAGTCAATTGAATTGGAATATATTATGTATTCTCTCTCGATCACTTTTGCCTGAAAATTACCGTCGGGAGTACATACAAATCTTCTTATCTTTTCATTGCGAAATCAAGATTATAATTGATTGAATGGAATTAGATATTAGAACTAAATGATGTTCACTGAAATATAATTTTTAAGTCACTAAAAGGGGGCGAAATGAACGTGTTATGGCGTGTATGTTCATAGTAAATAAAATTAAAACTGGTAACAAATTATTATAAGCAATAATTATTAACCTGAAAAATCATACAAATTGAATAATCTTCCGAGAAAAAATACATGAC
>JAHDVE020009574.1:0-57762 GCA_022606495.2 Halesus radiatus | reverse complement strand
TATATATATATATATATAGGAATAGGACAAAATTTAAGCAAAATTTCTTAGATTTAAATATTTCTGTTGTTATATATATATATATATAGGAATAGGACAAAATTTAAGCAAAATTTCTTAGATTTAAATATTTCTGTTGTTAAAAATAAATTTAAATTTAACATATATGGTATCGTAAAGCTACTTATACAAACGTGGATATACATGATCAGAAATTATCATCTTTTCATTCCATGAATAGATATGTTAATGTTCCTCTATCCAAAAATAAATATTATATATATATATATTATATTTTTTTAATAGTGGTTTATACGAAACATATCTTATTATTGTAATTTTTTTTTTATTTCTTTAATTTTTTTTCAAATAATACATATAACGAGTTATCACCCCGCGAGTTATCAATCGAACTGGTTATTGGACTGTTAATTATTTGTACATGATATTTGGTTTTTAAAGCAAATATGTGTGTTAAAATATTTTAAAAAAACTGAGTTTCGTCGTCGGCTCATAAAGTTGAGTGATACGTATCTCAATCTTATCAATATTACTCAATAATATTATCTTTTATTTTAGTAAAACGCATTGTTTTTCCTCATAGCACCAACCAGTACCTATCAAACATATATACATAATCTCTTGTACTTTTTTTCTAGATATATTATATTACCATACTATGTCAGTACTAGCTTTTTTCCCTTCTGTTTTTGTATAATGGCACTTAATATGAACTAAACTTGTCAATTTGACTGTCCTAAAACGGAATTTGTTCATAGTTGGGCAGTCAAAGCTTTCTTAAATGTTGATTTGAAATAATTGCGTTTTTAAATAAATAAAAATTATTATTATTATTTAAAAAAATATAAATAAACGATAGGAAAATCAGGAGTTTTATTTTTAGGCAAACCAAATAATGTGAAGTTAAGTCTTGTTTAAAAAATATTTATTTTTAATATATCATAATTATGTTGGATTTACCTCGACTTTTCCCTAAAAATAACATACATTTTCCGCAATATTCATTCAAATATCTAGGGTGAAAAGGCAAGACGGCCTCACATCGCTCAATTTATGACCCTTTTATGAAATCCTGACCCACCGGCAATTTACACAACTATTAAAATGCATGCCTACAACCTGATTAATAAAGAAATACATCACATTATTTATAGTAAGTCAATGCGTTGCTCTGCAATACAAACGCGTTCGCTTTAAATTGCCATAAAAATGTGCAAGGAAAGATCTATGATTGCTCTATGGCAGGTATATAGACCCACCTTTCTAGTTACCTTTATAAATGCTAGGTAGTAGTCACCTTCATACCTAGTTCCTGCATCGATTGAATAAGACGACGCGACGCGGAGATTGTATGAGAGGTGTTTTCACCCGGAAGAAGATGCTTGTGCGTACATTCTAATGTCAGTTTCTAGCCTTTGTTATTCCCAGTTTGGTATTGTTAAGCGAGGAGAGTAACAAAACGATAATTCGCACTTCCTACTTCTTATCGAATCGATCTTTTCAGGTGGATTATTTTCCAGGCAACATAAATGTTACTTGTTCGTGAAAACCGCTGTATTTTGCCGTGATAAGTTTAAATTAAATAAATGTTTATACAATCGACCAGTTTCAGAATAACTTTTCCTTCCTCAGTATAACAGGTTAACTAACTACGAATATACAAAGAAATATCAACTATAAGAAACCAGAGCGGCTAAAAAGGCCCACTCATGGCGTAATTGAGTTGAAACAAAAATTTGATTGAATGTGTATTGAATAATGAATTTGGGTGTAATCAGCTCCTCATTTAGTTGACCCGATAAAAGGAGTAGTATTGGATATACGGATTTGTGGAAATTCTATTTAATCTCTTTATAAGGGTTTTTCTCTAATAATAATAAATCTAAGTCCCGAATCTAATCTCAAAAAAGACATCACAGTCCCTTCTCTCCTTTTCCGTGCAATATACTTTCCTATTATCAAACTTTGACGAAAGTATCTACAATTAAATTAAATGTCTATAATTTTTGAAAAGATTTGTATAAATCATTATATATTAATTGATTTTTGATTACTGTAACCAAAACAAAAACAAAAAATGTATTTCTCTTCAAATTGCTAATTCACATTTATATAACAAAACAAAACTAATCAATACACATCAATACTTGTACCACATTTAACACATCCACGTGAACACCTCAGTACAGGTTCTCCCAGTGAGGTGGTCACGACACATAACACTCCATTCACAGTATCACCTCTTCAAACCTACCTTTCATTCTAAATTATTAAACACCATATAAAGCACCTTTATTATACTTTTAAAAACATATTACGTAAAATGGTACTGTACAATATATACGAGTAGATATAAATAAATAAATCATTGGAATCTGATAAATACTTATTTTTTACGAGACAGGTTTAGCATTCGTATAGTAGGGTGAACTTTGCATGATCTAACATTATGTACCTTTTATATTAGCTACCCATCAGTCCCGATAGAATTAGTTATTCACCCACCTTCTGTTAAAAAATCTATTACAACACAATGGATGTGCATCACGATGAGGTTGGTCTTCACAAAAATTACAATTTTTTTAAATATAGGTACATATACGTTTGAGCTCGCGAACTCTGGGCCTAGAGCCGTGGAACTCACCACTTTGCGACGGATGTCGTCGATTAGCACTCACTTAACAGAGGCTTTTAATTTTACAATGGAAAGTTAGGTAGTTCAGCTACTTTACGTGTAGAAGTTATTGGATTTTTATCGTTTGACTAACACAACAAAGCCTTATTTTCTCTTTGTGAAATTCTTACGTTTGATAAACATTGAGATTGGGTGTTAACTATTGTAAAAGCGACGGAGTTGAAGCGAATGAACTCATTTTATTTATTGATATTATTGTTTTTATTAATTTCTATATAATTTTGACATTTTAAGGTAAAGCGTAAATATAAAAAAAACACTTATATATATATTTTAGAATTTTTTTCATAGTCCTCCTTACTAGGAGATCCTATGCTGAGGCGAACTAGGTTTTGAATAAGGGGGTTTCAGCGACTTCTATATTTCAACTTCAAGGTTTGGGGAGGGTATTTCCAATAATTACTGTGACGTTGTTTTAAAAATACTTGTCAGTTCTTCTTCCGCTAATTCCTTAAGCCAAGTTTTGTTGGATCTAATGGAATTATTGATTGAATTACTTTGTTTTCTACGAAGTGGGATTTTGTCGTATAATTTTAGAGCTAAAAATTAAGGGTTTCTTCGTTGAAAAGTAATCACACTTAGGTAATTTAGCTTGTCTAGTGGTAGCTTGGTAATTTAGCTTGTCTAGTGGTAACTTGGTAATTTAGTTTGTCTAGTGGCTTTGCTCTGGTAATTTAGCTTGTCTAGTAGCTTTGCTCTGGTAATTTAGCTTATTTAGTGGCTAATGGACTAATCCCGCCCGGTAAAATGTATGTAACCATTTACTAGATATTACATAAAGACATGTCATTGGCACCGATCCCTGTAATAATTTTCTAAAAACTTGTAAAATGTACATCGCTCATTTTATACATGTACTGTTTGTTTCTAAAATAAATAAAAAAATTTAACTATCTACGAATATAATGAATAAATGAAGCAAGATTGTTTTGCTATATCTATTGTGTCCACCCGTGCACTGCGGTGAAATGGCGCGATGGTTATTTTATTTATTTATTTATGTAGACATACACAGTACATTTTATTAGAAATGATAAGGTTTAACCTATTACGTATGTCCATACAATATCTTATTAATTTTGTATGAATTGAGGATGCTTCTTAACTGATCAACGTATGTGTGACTAATAATAATAAAAAGAAAGAGTGTAGAGAGATAATGTGGAGAAGTTATGAAATCAGCAATTTTAATTGACTATGAATAAAAGTTTTAAAAAAATAAGTGTAGTTTTAACCGCCCTACCCATACAAACGTATGTGATACGGCCGCTATATTATCACCCAAACGCAACAAGCCGTATCCCGTACGTTCAGGTATAAAAAACTATAACCGAAATCCAAAAAACATTCGTATTCGTCAAGTTTGATGTTTTTTTTACCAACTTTTTGAATAATAACCCAAAGGACGGGCAGCTAAAGTAATTTATATCACGATAAGAGAATTTTACAAATTTGTTTTGTATGTTAGTAAGGAATCATGAAATGTTTCTATTAATTTTAATAGTGGGTTTTATATGTTGTGATAGCGCGAGTTGGTTGCTAGTTGGTTCCAGCGAATGTAAGACAATAATCTCTATGACAACAAACTGATTCATTTTAGTTTCAAAGCGATCGATTTTAACTGTTTTACGGCTTTGTGCATTTACTCAATGCATGCAGAGGATCTTTTATTCCCACCTACATGAAAAAAAAAGAAAATGCGAAATACATAATTACAAATATGCGGGTTTGATAATAATATAACTGTAGATCTGGTTTTGTAATATTTTTGATAATTACTCATGTTGGTTTAGCTGAATGCATTCTTATTGTCTTCGACGCCATTGTTTCAATTTCTGGACATGCGCTGTGAAGAATATTGATCTTATCAAATCACGTGATTAGTCGAAGATTAAAAAAACACGGTGAAATCTAATAGATGGTGAAAATCAAACAATGCTCCGTAACAATGGCTGGCGGTCAATTAAGACTGTAATTAAAATCGCGAATCTGACACTTAATTGTCGACACGTAGAGAGAGTGGGCTGTTAAGCGGTATAAGGTATTGTTATATTCCCAGCCCTTGCTATAAATCAAGCGCCATTAACGTCAACCCTTCATAATGTTATAATCCCTGCCATTGGCTTAAATCAAGCGTAAATTCTTTGTGCATTTCGGCGTTTTCAAATAAATGCATTATTTTAGAAAACCAATTAAGTAAACTCATTATCGATTTGTTACGCAAGCCATTGAGCTTAACTCTATGAAATTTCCCACAATCCGGGATACTAGAATACTATATAAACGGGAACAAGCCGTTCCTCTCAGTTCACATTTTAACATCTCGAAGTACAGTCTCCACGCTGTCCTTCTTCACTATTGTCATTGTCTATTTTATATTGTACTTATAAGTTAATCAAATATTATAAGTCTTCTATAAATAAATATATATCGTATAAAATATATAAGTTGTATTGAACTTCCACCTTCTACTACTACTACCTCAACACATAACTATCTACAACCATCTGCAGATCTTCAATACATTACATCTGCAGATATATTCAGACACACACTACTACCCATACGAAGAGATCTTGATCATTACTCGCCGCGCAAGAGTTGAATAATTATTTACTGCGTCCTCAACCGAGGGTCGTAGCAAATTGGTGTCAGAAGCGGGATAGCAGATTGATTACATTCTTCATCAAAAAGGAACTTCTGTGACGACGGAAGACTCCATCTTCATCAGGACAACGACGACAAGTCTGGCGGATATTCTCCTCGGAGAAATCTTTCCTCGGAAAGCAGGGACGGCTCAACCTGAAGTCAACCTCACAACATCGACGTAACCTGGAGAAGAGAAGAAACCGGCAACAACGTAGATCGCGGGAAGCCTCGAGCGACAAACAACATCTACGGTGAACTTCAGTTCTTCAAGCAGCCAAGGATCCAATCGTGTCAACTCCGACGACGAACATCAAGAACTTCACTTCACTTCACTGCAGTATGAATTGGCAACTCGTCCTTCTTCTACTGTGAGTACATAAAAATTTTTGTCCAATAGAATTTTTATCCTATTCTTTCCCAATCCTTTCAACTTTGACAATTAGTGTATTTTCTTCACACTATATACACCGTGAACCGTGTATTAGTGAATATCTAAATTTCTAAATTTATTTACTTTTAAAGTAAATACTCTTATTCTTTTACAACGCGTAATAATAAATTTAACAATTTCAAATATTACATTTTATTAAAATTCATTCAATAAATCCTCGTAAAATTAAAATTCATTCAATTAATTCGCGTAAAGTTAAAAATTCATTTAATAAATTCGCGTAAAATTAAAAATTAATTCAATTAATTCGCGTAAAGTTAAAAATTCATTAAATTAATTCTCGTAAAATTAAATTTCATTTTCTTTAATAAAAAATACTAAAAATCATTTCAAAATGAATGACACACCAACTACTTCTTCCTCGTACGAAACAATTTTACCATTACCTATTTTATTTAAATTTATTAAACCTTACGATGGAAATAGAGATAAACTCTGTGCATTTTTAACTAATTGTGATAGAGCTGTGGCGCTAGCTGCACCTAATCAACAAAATACCTTACTGTTATTCATTTTAACTTCATTGGAAGGCCAAGCAGAAGTTATCTGTGCCAACCATCTTACCAATAGTTGGTCTGATTTAAAAGATCTCTTGAAAAGATCATTTGGTGAGCGTAAACATTATGCACACTTATTACTTGAGTTACAAAATTGTAAACAATTTCACAACGAAAGCGTATCTCAATATATTTTACGAATTGAAAATTGCATTAAAAACCTTCTAGTATCAATTAACCAAAATAATAAAGATCCTTTAGAAATGTTAGGCAGAACAGCCAGCATACAAGAACTTGGTATGCAAACATTTATGTACGGAACAAACCCGTCTATCGCAACGATATTGCGATCGCGTAATCCGAAAGACCTTAACGAAGCTTTCACAATTTCCTTAGAAGAAGAAAGAATAAATAAACTCTTGAATTCTTCTAAAAACAGTCATAATAATATAAAAACATGTACGATATGTGGAAAATCGGGACATAATAATTATAACTGTTTTAAAAATAAAAATCATAATAATAACTCTAACTTCGATAAACGAAAAGTTATGTTCGTAAAAAGTAATAATAATAATTTTAACAAATCTTATAACCCAAATTCGGGACCAAGTTATAATAATAACTATAATAAAACATTTAGTCCAAATTCGGGACAAAATTATAATAATAAAATGTGCAGGTATTGTAAAAAACCTGGTCACTTAATAGAGGATTGCAGAATATTAAAATTAAAAAATGAAAATCCAAATCCTAACATCTCTGCAAATCCCAATTCGTCTTCCCTACCAAGGAAAAATGATTCTAAAATAAATCATTTAAACTCCAGATCTGCAGTAGATTCGCGAGCCGATCTATTGTAAGTCACGAGCTAGGCTCAGGAGTATTCAAACGTTCCATATTAACATCAAATAAAATTAAAAATGAAAATGAAAAAATTAATAAAATTATTAATTATTCGCCATCTCAATCTGATACGTTGCGTCATGTGATTTTTCAAATACCTTCAAATGGTACTATTATTAAAAGACATTTTCTTGTCGACACAGGAGCAGCCGTATCCCTCATCAAGACTCACTGTCTTGGCGAAGGTACTTCCGTAAATTCGGGCAAAATTATAGAGATAAATGGCATAAGTAGATCGAAAACTTCGATTGAATCTAATGGAATTGTTCTAATTAAATTAAGTTTCTGTTATGAAACTATTATTCATGAATTCCACGTGATGGATAGTGAATTTTTAAACCTTGGATACGATGGAATTTTGGGGAACGACTTTTTTGAAAGCAAAAATGCTAAAATCGACTATGAAAATAATGTACTACGAATAAACGATTCTAGTATAAAATTACATATTTCTGATCCTAATGAGCATTTGACTCCTATATATACTTTATCTCCTAGATCAGAAACTCTTATACAAGTTGATATTTTAAACCCTGAAATTAAAGAAGGGATAATTGATGTAAAAATACCTATCGAAGGTGTATATTTAGCTAATGCTATAACTGAAGTAAATGCGAATAATAAATCGTATTGTACTATTTTAAATTCAACAGACGAATATGTTGATATAAATTATATGAAAATCTATTTAGATCCTATTCCAGAAAATGTTTACCATTTTAATCAAAATTCTAATGAAGATGGTAAAAAACGTAAAAAATTAATTCGCGATCAAATTTGTATCGATCATCTAAACTCGGAAGAAATAAACTCTTTATTAGATATTTGTGACGATTATAATTCAATATTTTATCTCGAAGGCGACAAACTTACGGCAACCGATGCTATTAAACATCGAATAATAACAAATACTGAAAGTCCAGTTCATTCAAAAAATTATAGATACCCTGAAATACATAAAGAAGAAGTTAACAAACAAATAGACAAAATGTTACAAGACGGTATTATCCAACCTAGTGTTTCACCATGGTCAGCTCCTATATGGGTTGTACCAAAGAAAAATGATTCCTCAGGAAAACCTAAATGGAGAATAGTCGTAGACTATCGCAAGCTCAATGATGTATCTGCGGGCGACGCTTTTCCTTTACCTCACATTGTCGATATTTTAGATCAATTAGGTCATTGTCGATATTTCACAACACTAGATCTTGTAAGTGGATTTCATCAAATTCCTATGCATGAAGATGATATTCCAAAAACTGCTTTTTCAACTCCCAATGGACATTATGAATATACCCGAATGCCTTTTGGCCTGAAGACGGCTCCAGCGACTTTTCAAAGACTGATGAATAACGCATTAATTGGATTACAAGGATTATATTGTTTCGTTTATTTAGACGACATCGTCATATATGCAAATTCTATAGAAGATCACGCTAAAAAACTTACAGCTATATTTCAAAGACTTGCTGACAATAACTTAAAAATTCAACCAGATAAGTGCCATTTCATGAGAAAAGAAGTTACTTATCTAGGTCATTTAATTTCTAACGAAGGTGTTACTCCTAATCCAGATAAAATCAAAGCAGTCTCTGAATTTCCTATTCCCAGGAATCCTAAAGAAATTAAATCATTCTTAGGTTTAGCTGGTTATTACCGAAGATTCATTGAAAACTTCAGTAAAATTACAAAACCCTTAACTAGTCTCTTAAAGAAAGACATAAAATATAATTGGAAAACCGAACAGCAAAATGCTTTCGATACTTTAAAAGAAAAATTAACTTCCTATCCTATCTTACAATACCCTGATTTCACGAAAGAATTCGTTCTAACTACTGACGCCTCAAATTATGCAATAGGTGCAATTTTGAGTCAAGGAAAAATTGGAGAAGATTTACCAATATCTTATGCGTCCAGAACTTTAAATAATGCAGAAGGTAATTACAGTACCTCTGAAAAGAACTTTTAGCCATTGTTTGGGCTGTTGGACACTTCCGTCCATATATTTTTGGAAGAAAATTTAAAATTTATACTGATCATAGACCACTAAAATGGTTAATGAATGTTACCAATCCCAGTAGCAAACTGTTACGCTGGCGATTAAAATTAGAAGAGTACGAATACGAAATTGAATACAAACCAGGTAGAATTAATTCTAATGCCGATTGTTTGTCTCGTATTCCTATAAATATGATAACCGAAGAGGAAAATTCACCCTCTCCAGATATTAACGAACTCTTAAATGAACCATGTTTCGACGAAATAAATGTCGATGATTTAGAAACTTGTCTAAATAATTTATCAACGAATAACTTAGAAATAGAAAATAATTTTGATGATAGTACATCACCTCTAGAAGATAATAATACTAATAACGACACTTACGAAAATTATTTAAGATTTTATTCAAATAATAATGAACCAAATATATTTAGTTTTAATGAACTCGATTTATTCTTTATTAATAATATGTCTAAAAATTTGGCATATCCAACTTCAACTGATCTAGATGATCAAAACCCTTTCTGTGCTGAAATATTATTAAACTGTTCAGACACTGATGAACTTTTAGAATCACCAAAAACTTTATATAGTATACATGAATCCAAATCTTTAGATAATAAAAAATCTTACTTTCATTGCTTTACTAAAACTCATTATTTCGACAAAGCAACTCCTAAAGATATTTTCTTAACACTAAAAAACTTGAGGTCTAAACTCATTGAAAAACATGTAACTGAAATTACGTTACCAAACTTTGTAAACCCTTTTGATTCTATTCCTTTTATAAAAATAAAAGAAATCATCCAATATCTTTTTAGAAATTTAAAAATTAAAATCAACATTCACCACAATAAAATTATAAACCCTTCAATTTCACAAATTCCCGTAATTTTAAAGGAATGTCACGATAGCCCTATGGCCGGACATCCAGGTTTCTTCAGAACCTATAGTCGGATCAAAGAAAGATACCGATGGGAAAAAATGAAAGATGATATAGAAAATTATGTTAAAAATTGTATCCACTGTCAGAAAAATAAAACTGATAGACGAGCATACAAAGCTCCAATGGAAATAACGACGACTTCTACAGAAGCTTTCGAAAGAATCGCGGTCGACATAGTCGGACCACTTAGCGAAACTGCTTCATCTAATAAGTACATCGTCACCTTCCAAGACGACCTTACTAAATTCTCTCAAGCCTATGCGGTTAGCTCTACAGAAACAGAAACTGTTGCTGATTGTTTAGTTAAATTCTTTTCTCACTACGGAATACCTAAATCAATCCTCACGGATCAAGGTGTTCAATTCACAAGTCATTTAATGAAACATCTTACAAAACTATTTAAAATAAAACATTTGAAAACAACTGTGTATCACCCACAAACAAATGGAGCATTGGAACGCTCTCATTCTACTTTAAAAGATTACCTTACACATTATATAGATAGCGACCAAACAAATTGGGACGACTATATTCCTTTAGCTATGTTTTCATATAATACAAGTACACACTGTACAACTAAATTTACTCCATATGAACTTGTCTTTGGACATAAACCTATCTTGCCAAGCTCTTTGGAAAACCCAGATTCAAATCCAACATATGAAAGTTACCTTAATCAATTAAAATATAAATTCGCTATTACTAGATCACTTGCCCGTGAAAGAATCGGACATGCTAAAGAAACTTCAAAAAAATATTACGATAGAAACGTATCAAATAATACTTATAAAATTAATGACTTAGTTTTAATTAAAAATACTAATAAACCTAAATCTTTAAGTAAAAAACTTACTCCTAATTGGAAAGGACCGTACAAGATTGTACAGGTTCATGATAATCAAAATGTTACTATTAAATTGGAAAATAATTCACTAAAAAGATTCCATGTAAACAGAATTAAGCCATATCGAGCTTTTTCTCCTGTTCCAGGTCCTTCAAGACAATTTTAACTTTTTCACAAGACGTCCAACCAATAACCACTGGAAACGGACTCTTCTTTGATCAAATTGGAAAACTGAAAGTATATAATGACGATTGGAAAGTTATTACTTACCTTAATATCAGTACCTTCCCTAGACAATTGCAAATTTTAGATGATAATTATGCTTTAACTAAAAGCACATGTTCAAAATACTTATCATACGTACCTAACGACAATTGCAAAGATCTTTTAAAACCAGTTTTTAACATTATAAAGAAATGTAAAGTTAAACACGAATCAATAACACACCTTGTCTCCAACCAACGCGCAAAACGCGGTTTAATCGATGGTGTTGGAAAAATATTCAAAGCTGTTTTCGGAACTCTAGATTCCGAAGATGCCCAATATTATGATGATGCGATTGAACGCGTCATGTCAGATGATAAAGAAATTTATAATCTCATGAAAGATCAATTACAAGTCACAAAATCAACTCTTACAAATTTCAATATTACCCTTGCTAAACTTAACTATGACGAATATACTATGAATAAAAATATTATAAAAATAAATAATTACTTCAAGGAAGATCACGATAAAATGAACATGCAAGAAATTAAAAACATTCTTACTTCACAAACAAACTCTCTATTCGAAACAACGGAATACTTTTATGAACAAATTGATTCTTTAATCAATGCTATTTTATTTTCTAAACAAGGAATTTTACATCCAGATATAATTACTCCTCAACAACTCTATTTCGAACTTAGCTCTAATATTAAAAATTTACCAAGCGGAAAAGAATTCCCTTTATCTTTAAAACTTGAAAATATTCATTCTTTAATCGATGTATCAGATTTATTTGCATATTATATTGATGGTAAACTTATCTTCATAACGAAGTTACCTTTAGTCACATCGCAAGAATATAACCTTTTTCATGTAGTACCTCTACCTGTTCCAAACATTGACATCCCAAATACCTTTTCCTTAATTATTCCTAAGCATAAATACTTAGCTATTACAAAGGACAAATCTTTTTATGTGTATCTTGATAATTTTAAGAATAATTGTAAAACTATTACTAATGAAAATTTTATATGTAAGGATCTAGATGTGTTATCCACTTTCTCCGATCCAATATGCGAGACGATTTTATTGTCTGCTTATGTTAATGAAATACCAAATGAATGTTTCAGTAGAATCATTAAAGGCAACATACTTTTATGGCAGCCTATTAGAAATAATAAATGGATTTTTACTTATTCTCATCCTTCTAAAATAACTATCGATTGCAAAGATAGAAACAATATCTTTGATATTAAACTATTCCAAACTGGAATATTAACTTTAAATTCAAGTTGTAGAGCCTATGCAGGACTCACACAATTGATTACTAAAAGTAATATCATTACTGAATATGTTAACCCTGTTTCAACTTTAAATATTGTTGATGACAATTGTTGCAATATGAAAAAATATAATGAAACTCTTAATGAACTTGATCCCATAAATTTAATAAACTTGCAACATGATGACCTAAATTTGGCATCACATAAAATCGATCAATTTAACGATGAATTAAAATCATATAATTCAAAACCTCTTATAGTTAAACATTCATCAATGTTTCAAATTATTATTTATACATTGTCTACCTTTCTAATTATTTTTGTAATTTACAAACTATTGAAATGTTGTAGATTCTTTAGAATATTGAATTCTTATTTTCCAAATGATGATGATAATAAATGTTGTGTCAGGATTTATAATCAATGCAATAATCCTAGACGATCCACTACAAGGATCCAACCAACGATGACGTTCAGAAATTTGAATGATCACGAAAATGAAGATGTACCTCTTCAAGTTCTATCTTCTAACGAAAATAATTTAAAATATAATTACAGCAACCAAAGCTTAAAAAATCGTTGCTTTCATTTTATGGGGGGAGATATGTTATATTCCCAGCCCTTGCTATAAATCAAGCGCCATTAACGTCAACCCTTCATAATGTTATAATCCCTGCCATTGGCTTAAATCAAGCGTAAATTCTTTGTGCATTTCGGCGTTTTCAAATAAATGCATTATTTTAGAAAACCAATTAAGTAAACTCATTATCGATTTGTTACGCAAGCCATTGAGCTTAACTCTATGAAATTTCCCACAATCCGGGATACTAGAATACTATATAAACGGGAACAAGCCGTTCCTCTCAGTTCACATTTTAACATCTCGAAGTACAGTCTCCACGCTGTCCTTCTTCACTATTGTCATTGTCTATTTTATATTGTACTTATAAGTTAATCAAATATTATAAGTCTTCTATAAATAAATATATATCGTATAAAATATATAAGTTGTATTGAACTTCCACCTTCTACTACTACTACCTCAACACATAACTATCTACAACCATCTGCAGATCTTCAATACATTACATCTGCAGATATATTCAGACACACACACTACTACCCATACGAAGAGATCTTGATCATTACTCGCCGCGCAAGAGTTGAATAATTATTTACTGCGTCCTCAACCGAGGGTCGTAGCAGTATGCTTAATGCCAATTGAGTGGAACATGATATCGACATCTCAACGTGTTGTGTTTATTGTGGGCCACTTGTGAGTAGGGTGGCGACATTACAAAAGTTGGAATTGACTCTGTACAAATCGCAAGTGCGTCCCACTGTTTGAAGGTGCTCGACACCTAAGAATGAAACCCTCCACTCGGACATTTCGTCCAATTGATTCGCCTATAAAAAAAATTTCATCGTTGGATCTGTTGTACTGTTATTTTCTGTGATAATACCGACATTGATGCCTTTGGTACAAATGTAAAATTGAGAGACAAGACAAAAATGCGTTCAGCACTCGTGCGTGGTTGATTTAAAAGACAAATGCAAGGTATGCGAGGTAATAAACATGATGGTTTTGATTAACAGAGGGGCTCATAAATAAATTTAGAGCAGATGAACGAAGAAATAAGTGAATTGGATGAGAGGAGTAGAATATGTTACGCCAATGTAAGGGACGTCCCAGACAGATATGGAGCAGTCGAGCAATGCAATCCATGGTCAGTATGGTCACTAGCATGGATGGAAGATAAAGTAAAGGTGGATTAGTATGACATTCCATACTGTCTGCCTACACTTGGAGTGAAACCATGTAATGGTGAGTTAAATTAGTTTTTCTCTGGTGATATAACGTTAAAACTTCAACTGGAAAACGTTTATTCGCTTATTATGTAACATGTTTTAGTCTTGAACGATTTGATCTGCTGCTGACGTGTTTCAAATGTAAAAAGTGACCCATTGTTGACTTACGTAAGATTACATAATAAACTGTGCAATTGTTTACATCCATAATACATACATAGGTTGTAAATTTGCGGCTTTCTGTACCTTATAGCGTATTGCATGTCTAACTTTTTTCCTTCACATAAAAAAATCTGATGTATTGTGCATAAACGAATACAAATACAAAGGAAGTTACCTACCTATTTAAACACGAGTAAAATTACTGACTGCAAAAATAGTATTACTTAAGTCGTTAAAAAAAAAAACTTTTTTTGCGATTTTTAAATAAAAAGCGATTTTTAAATTGATGTTTCATATTTCATGTTTTGTACACAAATACCTAAAAAATCTTAAAAATAATCGATCATAAATATACGAGTATAAGTCAAGCCAGAAAGGATCTCCTTTTCTCGAGTAGCAATATGGAAAAATATCAAAAAACATATACATATCTGGAACCGAAAATATATTATGAAATTATTAAATAATGTCAATAAAATTTATGCATAACTGTTATTCATAACACACAAAAATATTACATCATGCATAACTTAAACATTTGTTTCCTTGGAACAGGTAATCTGCCTAGCTGGGGACTATATCGACATGACAAGACATAATATCACTTGTACACATTTTAATTATTTTCTGTTGATTAAATACTCTCAATAGTCATTAGTTATTTTATAATATTATGTACTTTCTATTATGTTATATGCTATATAAATGTATCTGGGTAATGTGATAAATAAATACTTGTAAAAGTAATTTCATAGCCAATATTACAGGTGATTTTGCACATGAGTTGCATTCTAATTTGCATTCAGTGTTGCACAGAATGTCTGCCTGCAGCGTAGAAATGTAAATTGGGGAGCAAGTGATAAAGTTCTTACCCATTTTGTATATAATTACAATGACCATTTCGCTGCAAGCTTCAATGGAAAGTGGTGTACGGTGTATCTGGTTTCATTGTCGGAGTGATTTCACGGTTAGCGGCTCGGTGCTCACCAATGCTCAACTGTGCTCGATCAGAGATTATTGCTCATTGCTCTTCATTTAATGCTCAGTGATAAGGTAATTTCTCCCGTTGCTCTGAAGGAAAGAGCTTCAACTGATTGACTATAGCTATATTTAGAATATTGGGAACAAATGCTCTGTATTAACCGCTACATTGATTTTTTTCCCGATGCCGTACACTCTCTCTCTCACTACCGCATCACTCGGAAAGTTATCAACGAACGCAGAAATACGTAATAAGAAACTCCAGTGAAAAATATAAAGGCGTTAAAAATACATATTCATATAGATCAACAAAAACCGATTCTGAATACATAATTTTGATTATACAATTTATAAATCGTTATTTAAAAGTGAATAAAAAAATCACCGCTTCAAAACACCTCGTTATGTTGGTACCATTGCATTTGGAACATATGACGTCACGTGCGCTTTATGTTTTTGAATAAGTATGGATATTTTAGTTTGTCGATTTTGTTTTATATTTTTTTAGTTTTGGCTAAATTTAAACTTAATTTAGGTGACTTATTAGGTGGGTAATTATTCTTCAATATAAAAACTAATATTAATGAAAGAAATTAGGGTATTTAGCAAACCAATTATCAATACGGATATTACGATAATGTTAATGCTCAATACTATTATTATTCTTTGAGTTAAAGTTTCTAAAAAGGTACATAATTTATGTACTTTTTTAGAAACTCATGTTTATTTATGGTTTCCCACGAATAGAACATAAAATTATGTACTGTAAAGCTCATCCTTGTTTTGACATTTGACATTCTAACCTCAAAACTGATCAAAACCGACCAGCCATAGATTAAAAGCATTTTGGCGGGCTTTGAAAAATTGATACTTTGAAAATGATTTTAACTGCGAAAACTAACTTTAGAAAAAAAAACGAATTATACTGGTATTTCTGTTTGAACGTCATTATTGATTACAAAGTGACTGGAGTTCCTTATTATGTACAATATATATAAATACGAGTATATTGGACTTGTAGGTTTGAACCAACATCCCCACATCCTAAAATAAAAATAACAAAAACTTATTATTATTTATTTTCTTCCTTAATTTTCGAGAAAACATTTTTTATTTTTTGTGTTGCGTTCGATAAATTCTTATATATTTTAATACTTTTATAAAATACATAAACGTATTGCTGAGGAATAAGTAAAATATGAACTGATCTTTTTTTTGTTTTTAATTTTATGTAAATCATATTTAATAATGATATACTCTGCAAGTATTTTCGTTTTTATTATTGTTATAGCTGTTTCGACGTTCAAGACAATTTTCAAACTGCGGTTAATTCACAATGCGATCACTGATTTATATAATATTATTTACTTCCGCTCAATTCTAATTTGGACGGTGTTTAAAATAATTATTTATTACCCGTAAAACCGATTATTCACTACTTCTCAGTACGTTCACACTACCAAAACACAAACATGTAAATATGCATGTAATGTACGTTTATATGTAACACATTTAAATAAATCAATTAAGAAAACGGGGAAAACACATTATAATTGTAAAAACCTTAAGAATGGAGAATTATCAAATGACATGTCAAATTTGAAAACACCGGCAAGGAAGGGTTCTTGACTGAGCTATCGACAGTGATTCTTTTAAGTATGTGTGTGACTTGACAAAATTATTTAAAACAGTGTATATTTAACAGTTAATTTTCGGAAATAAGCTCCTCTCATGCCTGTGAGATCATGCTTTTGAGGGTCTGCCGGAGAACTTCAATTCTTATTCAAATATTCTTCAGCCTCAAACTGTCTTATTTGTTTTGTGTCAAAGTTTTAAACAAATAAAAGTAACAGATGACTCATTAGCAGTCGTTTCGAAGATGTGTATGACCATTAGTTTCGTAGATATGTATTTTTTCAGTTTCTTAGGCGATATTCTTTCTTAGAAAGAGCTTCAAAGTTCGTTTCTTGCTCGGAACTGTTCACAAGTACATAGGTCAATATACAAAGGAAAAAGAGTATTGATTTTTTAAATTATGAAGATGGCTATTCACACAGAGCACTGCGGAATAAACAAGGAAATTTTAACAGTAGTTTTTTTTCATATTCCGCACAACTCTTGTTACTCATTTTAAAAATATTTAAAGATATTATTTATTATGAATATATTTGTCTGTGGTTTTGATCTAATTGTTATAATTACAAACGAGACGTTTTTCAGGAAAACCGTTCGCAACTGTCAATAATTGTTCTTGAATGGCGAAAAATAAATTGCTCCCACAAATATATTCCTGTATCATCAAATTATTTCTTCTCCTCATCCGCTGTAGACTGCTTCAGACTATCGTTCAATAATACTAACATTTGACTGGTAAAAAACGGAAAAGAAAGTTACCTTTGGACGTGGAAGGAAGCTCTGAAGACGAGACAATGAGTCACGGCGGTACCTTCTCTCTTCAGCTGGCTAGTACCTGAAGTACCTACTCGGTGAAGTCGCCATCTTGGTGGTTACTGGTTAGCGGTTACATGATTCGTAAATTGGTAGTGTTGTCACATTGCTGGCTTCAATGCGACACTCATTTACATCTCTTTGCATTCAAAAGAAGAAAAAATGTATGTAAATAATTTTTTTAAATGTTCTCTCTGTTGAAGAATTTAAGTAGACCATTGTTTGTGTGAATGTAAGATATTAGTTTTAAAGGTTTGAAGAAAATGCTTACATTATCATCGTCAATATCTGATATGTATTCACCGTTGACTTGAAGTTTTGAGATTCTCCAATAACACCAATGATCTAGCCATTCCTTCAGGTTACTTAACGAATGATTAATTAGATTTAAAAAAAAAACAAACAAAAATTATTCTCCAAGATTATATAGTTCAGATCTTTCTACTAAATACCACCTGCGTTGAAATAGGAGTAATTCGATACCCGTTGTGAGAATCAAACGGGTATCGAACAAAATTAACTATTTAAAGTTTCTATTTCTCATTGTAAAACACTGGGTAACCTATTCACGGAACCTTAATTAAATGTAACGTAAAAAATAATATGCAATAAATAAATTCTGTCTTAACATATAAAAATGAATGTTTGTCTATCTGTCTGTCCTCCATTTTCTCGAAAATTGCTGGACCAATTTCGCTGAAAATAGCACAGTTTGTTCTTCTTAGTGCCGGGAAGGTTTAGAGCGTAGTTTGAATGAAATTCAATGTATTGCTATAATGTTTTAAAATTAATATGAAAATATTTGAACCCGCCATGTTGTATTGAGGTCAGCTCATAGATATAACACTCTGGTTAGACACAGATTACATATTCAGTAGACGAAGATTTGCTTGGGTAGAATATTTAAAAATTGGAAAACACTATTAGGTACCTACGTAACAACTTTATTATTTAGATACGTTTTGAAAAAATAACTGTTTGGAATGAAATAAAATTTTCAAATGAATGTTTCTTTTTTTAAAATTTAATGTAAATCAAATTTAATAATATTATTTTTAAGTAGAGCAAAGCATTTTTAGTTTTTATTATTGTGACAGGTGTTTCGGCGTTCAAGGCCATTTTCAAACTGCCTATTTCTTTGTTTTTTTTTGTTTCTTTAGAGATAGTAATAGTCATCAAAAGGCATTACTATTATGGCATCTAAACGACAAGCAAGAATTCACAACTTCAAAACTTTATTCAACAAAAAAAAAACGAGTGAGGGCGGGTGCACATCAGCTAGATATAACATGGTTAATTTTCTTAACGAAATTTCATTACTTTATTTTTTATGAAAATAAAACGCAGTTTTCAGCATCAATCATCGAACAAACAAAACAACAAAAAATGTAACTAATATAAAATATATATTTAGGCCACTATTTCTCTGCAAATATTTTTAACATTACATTTTGTACAATATTGATAATATATAACCGTTTGATTTTGACATGTTCTGTGAATTCGCGATGACACACAATGTTAAGTCGACACAGCAACCGTTAGAGAGTCTCCGCTGCTTCAGAAAGCAGATTTCTACTTCAGAGTACAAATAATTAGGTCATATCCTTTGCCCACCTCATAAACATCAACGAAGTGCGTGCTTATGCGCAATGTGCATTGAGGATGAATGAAAGCAATCCACCCACACGAGTGCAGTACTGCAGCAGTCAGAAGTGCATCGGCCTGTAGTGACTTATCTCGGCGATCCGATGCAGTACCGGCTCCGGAACAAGGCTGCATTGTATCGGGGTTCCCCGCGATGCATTCGGCTTTCTCCTTTCTCCAGGGAGCAATGACCCGCCGTGACGGTGAGCGGCCTCCGGCTTCAAATCTCAACACTCAAATATGTTATATGTTCACGGGAAATGAATGTGTGAACAATCTGTCATATCCAGTGAGAATAGGACTGGCGATTGGTTGGTAAAATTTATAATGTTTTCCCACAGAGAAGACGTGCATCTTTTAAAAATCTTAATTTACTCGTATTTATGATATTTGTGTATAATTTGTAGAAATCGAAGACATTTTCAAGCTGTCCCATACCATAGTGAATAGAATCCAATTAAAAAATATTTGACGGCTTCCGTGGTCCAGTGGTTACGATCCTAGGCTACGAATCAGGAGGTCGCGGGTTTAAACCCCGCCGTGGGCAATTAAAATTTAACAAATTATTAATTTTTATGTAATGTATAGTATATTTGCGGCAGGTTCCACAGTGATGGATACTTTCAGCATCGCCCTGGTGAAAGACCACCATTCAGAATAGAAACGTTGCTTGAAATGGCTTTAGCCCTATTTGGTGACCAGATCTGAATAGGCAGGTACTTGCTCACCTACCTCTACCACATCTCCTCCCCCTCCCTATTACTTTCAGCCACACAACGTACCCCAATTGGGGATGCCATAGTTTCACTCACATTTCGTGAGTTTTGACACATTCCGCATGACCCCGATCAAGGGTTCCCAACGTTCTCGAGATTGGGAACTACTTTTTACCCTTATTTTCATGAGGATTGATTTCGAACAAGAATCTTACGTGAATTATTGCTTTGTCGTTAATTCAATTGCTTGATTCACATTGAAGCATGAATTTAGCTAAACTCATTTGTCCTACGACCAGAATGATAATTAATAAACGAATATATGGAAATATTTTTTTTTTTAAATTCACAATCGTATTTACCTTATCCCAGATGATGCACCAATTATTGATTTTATTATTTACTCTCGAAATAAGTTTTTGTAATGTTCCGATATTTGCTGAATAAACAATTCTATTTAGTCGTATGCGCGTCACGTACAGCACTCTATTCGATATACCAATTCCTTGTTTTCTCATGAATTCTACTTAAATAATAAATTTTCTGTTAATTGATAAACTAAAGTTTTTAAGACAAGGTTTTTGGGCATAGCGCAAAGGGTAACAATTATTTTTATAAACAATAAAGTTGGTTGTTTACAGGTGAAATATAATAAAAACAGTAATTATTGAATGAAACACTAGTATATATTGATTAACTTGGCGGGTTTGCGATAAGCCGACGTAACTCAACGGTAGAGCATCTGACCGGCAATCAGAAGGGTGCAGGTTCGAGTCCTGTCGGCGACATTTATCTTTTCTCGGAAGGTTTTTTCAATTTGGATGAGTGTTTCAGGATAATAATTATTGTTTATAAAAATAATAAATTTTCTGTTTAAAAAACGATTAACGCCTGTATAAAAATTATATCAGTGGATAATTTCTTATTAGATGTCGAAAAAAGAACTTCAAAAACAGCTCCCGCAAAATGAAATTTGTGAATCACTTTAAGATCCAGCAACACCCTCCAGGCGGAAATTGAACATTATTTGAAACAGAGGATATGTTAATGCGGAGGGGAGATGGAAAGCGCTAATATTAATTACGTTTAGGGTGTAAGCGATAATTTTAAAAATATTTAATAAAACACGACTTTTTTTTTTTTTTACATGAATACCGCATAAGAGTCCCCACTGCTCCCAACCGTCTGGAGCTAGTGAGACTATGGCATTCCCAATTGGGGAATGTTGTGAGGCTGAAGGTATTGGGGAGGGGAAGGAGAAGGGGGAGAAGTGGGGAAAATGTGAAATACCTGGCAATTCAGATCTGGTCACCAAACACGCTAAAAGCCATTTCAAGCAACGTTTCAATTCTGAATGGTGGTCTTTCACCAGGACGATACTGAGAGTATCTTCCACTCTGGAACGTGCGCAAATATACTATATATTATTTTTAAATGAATTAATTGTGAAACAACACAAATTAATTAAATAAAATTTACTTGCGCACGCCGGGATTTGAACCCGCGACCTTCGGATTCGTAGTCGAGGGCCTTACCCCTCGACCATGGAGCCCGTCATGTTTAGAACATGTAGCATTTAAAGAAACGCTGTAAAAATGCGTGTCTATAACATTTTAAATAACAGAACCACACATGTTATTTAGTTTTTTTGGAGCATGCTTTGGAGGCAATTTCATATAATTACTTTTTCAACTAGACATCTAAATAGAGATTATCTTAAAAAATAATAAATACTATAAGTGCACAAAAACTTTAAGTTTTCAACGGAAATTTATAATATGTACAAATAAGTTCTGAATGCGGAGGCTTAAGATCTACTATGTGGCCTTGAATTAAGAGTATAAATAAAATTTGTGTGCCTTGCAACGATATCTCCAGTATACTCGTAGGTAATATATTCTACCGGTAATCTTAACGATGACCACACTCATCTGCATATTTATATATTGTAAATTTACTTGTTTTCGATCGCTGTTTTTTAATGTGATGTTTTATTCCTTAAAAAAAACATTTCTGGATTAATACCTACTTAAAACCTGTCAAACGTAATTTTATATGACGCAGTCACAACCGGAACATACTGTAGGAACTGTGATTATGAAATTATCTAGATGTCGGTTTGCCGTTGTAAAGGATGAGATCGGATATTGAAATTAATAGAATTCTTATTTAAAATAGATAAACTTTATTTCACTTTAAACACACAGAAGGAGTAAAACGAGGGAGATTTTAATATGCAGGGATTATGAATTATGAACTGCGAGCCGAGCGAGCGAGAAGTCGAATGCAAATTCGTTTTTTCAAACGGTCCAACATTTCGTTCGCTGCTGAACACGCATGCGCGTGTTAGTATTGCTACTTGACAAAAGTGGATTAATTTCATAATCACAGTTCCTATAATACCATATAAGTAGAAATATAAATGTGTTTGCAGATGAAAACAATCCATCAAATATCATCGTCTATTGTCAAGTTTTGTAGAATACGATATACAGCTTAGCAATAAAATGCAGACTTACAATAAAGTGGAACTACATTTTATCATTACTATGGCGATATCTAGCTGTTAAATGTTTCTTTGAAAGATTGTTACTCACATTAACAAGTTTCACATTCGAATCAGGTGAAACAAAGAAAAACATCATTGTTTGTATTTTAATTTATACTTTTGATTTGTGAATTTGATTTCGTTTTAGAATTTATTTAATACATGGTTATTTCGATACATAAATTTTAGTAATACAAAAATCGCCTTTTCCGTGTAATGGTCTTTCTTACAAAGCGTTAAATAATTAAAAAATGTTTAAACATAAAATTGTCTCAAAATATCATGCAGAATCCCATGTTGGTGTTGTCATTTAACACATTTTAAACGATCGCACAGTGCTCATTTTTTATCTACTATAAAATGTCAGACTGGAACAAAATACGTCAGGGTCGAAAGCTACTTTGAATAATTAATTAGTAGAATTTATGTTTTGTAGAACTAGAATATTACCTTCGTAGCTTAAAGTATGGGTGACTTTAATAAAAGTTTTTTTGTTGTTCACGTAATAAATTATTTTTTGTGAGTGGAATGAGATGAATATTTTATCCTCGTCTGATTTATCTGATAGAATAGTAGATGAAATTCATGAGATGGATCGCATTTCATTATGTCCGTCTCCATTGTCTTCAATTCTTCTTCTGATTCCCATCGTGCGATCTCCTTCATTATTCATCCATTACCAGAGGTCGCGATACCAGCGCCACGGGGCGCAGAAAGTCATAGCGGGTCACGTCCGACAATCGCCCGATAAATAAATCACTCGGGCAGTAAATCGAAGAACTTCCAACAAAAGTATTAGAGCGCTTCAATAGCGTGAAATTGCTTTAATTCGCAATTAATTCTTCCTTTTTACTTTTGAAGCGTTTGCTTGTCTATTTTTTAGCAACAGCCCAGCATTGTAGATTTTAAAATGATCACAATACTGACGTCCGCTATGAAAGTATTTGAACAGAGGTTATTAATCATTTCTGTCACCCCAATAAAATTCTAACACGATCCTTATACGTTTCACATGACGTCAAAACTTTCTATAGAAATGCCAGCCAATTGTGATTGGAAGATTGTTTTCCGTCTTCATAATTGTTTTGTCTTTTATACGTATATCGTGCAACATTCAATATGTTTGTAGATTGCCCACGGAAATTCTTCATTGTATTAATAGATTGGACATTGGAGAAACTATTATTGTAGAATATTGTTATGCCTAGACCTTTCATAAGTGAGGAAGATACAAAAAAAAACAAAACAAACGAAGCAATACTCTACGTACATAAGTTAATAGACGGACGGGCAAGAAGGATATGCTAACTTTGATTAAGAAAAAAAGTCAGTCTTTCAAGAAATATAGTAATATCTTCATTAAAATCACAGTCTTTAAAAACAAACAAAAAATAAAGAAATATTTTATATAAACATATATATTTATCATATTTTAGAAACCTATCATTCTTTTGATATAAATAAAGGTTTAAAATTTTTACATACAAATACAACCGGTTCAATTAGACAAATTTGAAATATTAGAAATCATATATTTTTTAAATAGCTGTCACTTGAATTTATTTTCGTATTAATATTCATAATAAAAATAATTTCTTTTTAATTTCTAACACAAATTTGTTATTCAATGTTTCATAATAATTTTTAGTTAATTTTCTAATTTAATCATTTTTTGTTTATGTTTATAATTTGTCTATTCTTACATTATTGCGTTCTATGTTTATCATTTGTCTATACTTGACATTGTTATTTTTAATTATTCTATATACTCCTGATGAAGATAGCATCGCTTTCGTAATATGTTGATATGTTTATATTAATAAAGTGCTGAATATAAAGTAATTTTTAATTAATTTTTAAACAATGAGATTTTTCTGGAGAATAATATCTGTTTTGCTCGACTAGGGCGGGCAAAATGGATATAGTTACTGGCAAAAATTAATAATGATGCCTGATCATGGTATTCAAAGGATGATCTCGGCCCATGTACGCCGAACAGACTTCATAGATCCATTCTTGGCAGGCGGCACACTGAATCCTCCAGTCTTCAATCGTTGGATATGGTGTGTATAAGATTATTTGGAGATAGTATAGACGTAGTCACGACTGTCTGTCGATTTGGCAAGTACCTTTTTTGTTTTATGGGGTTTTTTCCAATTGGATGGTCCACGGTTATCGAATTAAAGTTTTTTATCAGCACTCTTTTTTTTTTGATTTTTTCTTTTTGAAAATAAAAAAAGAGTCAGGTTATCAGTAGCTGGTCAAAATGGAGAGTATTCATTTTGCCCATCCCCATTTTGCCCGCCAAATCACTCACAAAAGACAAATTATTACTCAAAACTAAAATGATTGCCATAATTTATTATCACAGCTCACTCAGTGGCCGATTGAGTGGGAACGGCTAGGACTGACGCACCGAAAAATATAATTGTTATCCCTGTCTCACTTTAACCGGGTTTAATATTGCAATTATTCGTTGTCTGCCCTCTCCGTCTTGCCCGTTTGTCCCCTATATCCCAGTAATTAAATTAATGAAAACAGTAATAATAATGTTTCAGTCTCTACTTTTTTTTTATAACAAAATATGAAATAGTGATATCCTCGCTGGGATTTCCCGTGTTGAGGATTTCATTTACAAATATGAAATTACATTATATTAAATTCTTATGATTGCTGAAATTAAATAAAAGTGCAGTTGAGTTGTGTTGTTGTTATATTTGGTGTTAATATATTTTATATTTCAGATTTCCCTATGTAACGTATTCAGTGTTTTATTTGATTTTTTAAAATTATTATTGTTGTTGTGATTTTTGAAGGATAGTGGGATTTTGTTGTAGAGCTTAGTACCATAGTATAAAAAGTTTTTTTTGTCCAAATGTTGTGTTTGTGGTTTCTTGTTGTATGTGTTTTTGATTCTGAGATGTAATGTTTCTAATATGTGTGATTGTTGTTATTTCTTGTTAATTTTTGTATTTATAAATGTAAAGTAATATTGTTTCATTAACATGTTCAGTTTGTTGAAGATTTCGTCAATGCTATTTCTTACTGGGACTTTCAGTACAATTTTCATGATGGGTTTTTGTGTTTTAATAAGTAAATTAAGAATATTATCATTAGCACTGCCCCATTCAATAATACCATACTCTAATATTGATTGGCAGAGAAATAGAAATTGTACTGAGGACATTGAAGAATGGAGAAAATTTGTTAAAAATTCATTGAATATTTTTATATGTACATTTCTGTAAAAAACTTATTAACCGCGCACCTGCTCTAACGGATGTTGCTCTTATCTGTTTCTCCATATCATCATTGTCCTTCAAGTCTGCGGTAATACATCCCAGGTATTTTACATTTATAACATCTTACATTTTATGAATACACTCACACCCATCTCTGTGTATGTACGTATTGTCTTAAAGATGCAAACATCTAAGTTTGGATCCCATAATAGATTGTTTGTCGACATTAAAGCAGGTACGTTGTACGTTGTTTAATTAATTGATATTCCTTGTGCAAAGAATACGGCATCCGCTCGCCAGCCAATAAGACATATCACAATCACGAGTGTCCATCTGTTACCAGTTACCAGGTAGTTGTTGCTACCTACCCAACTCTATCAGTGCACCGAGCACTCGCTCTGAATTGGAATCACGCGTTCGACTTTCAAATCGTGATGGTCCGAAAAGGTCGTGGATGGATCCTCAAAAACATGCAAATTAGCCTCAGAAATCAAAATATATGTTTACATTAAAATTGATGATTCATGAACTGGTTCGATGGAAAATAAATTGAGATATTTACTAGAATATTCAGATCTTTGACATAATTAATCTTTTTTTTTGCCACACAAAAACAACTACGACAGAATATGTTAATTTTTGTCAGTTTGCGTTTTAAAATATTTATATTCAGATCGGGTTTTGTAAATGTCGATCTTGGCAATGAAATAATAGTATTTTTGTATCTTTTATTATCTTATGTTGGCATAAATGTCATGGCAAAGCTAAACTTCGACGTGTGAAACATAAAATTCTTTAAATAAAGTTGAACCAGTATAAATTTCGTTAATTCATCAACTTTATCAATTTTATTGCTCTAAAGGGCATCTATCGACACTGTTTTAACAAACTTTATTAAATGTTAATTGAAAGCCAAAAATAAAAAAAAACTTTATTTTTACAAATTTATATATACACCCACAATTACAGATACACTGGGTAAGGTAAATTCTCAGCAATGAGTAAACGCGATGTTTAAAATAATATTCATCCGTCTACCCAAACGTACTTAGGAAGATAAGGGTCTTCGCTTTATAGGCTAGTCTCCATGCGTGCAATTAAATTTATAATTGCATTAGCAATTGGTTTAATATTCACAGCACTAATACGTTTTCAAAATTTTAACCAATTTGTTGAAAGCTGAAAAAACAATACTCATGTAAATATGTTCATAGCCACGGGGTACCTATGTGAATAATAAGGTATACTAATATGTGAGAACTTCTCTCTAACAATCGAATTTAATGAATAAAAACTCTGGTCGTTTTCTCTGCCAACATTAATAAGTAAGAACATTCTTGTTAACTATTAGAAAATTCTCACGCCCGTATGCATGTATGTGTCGGTCGGCCTTTGTCATAGGATTAAAGTACATTTATTATAGAATTAAAGAGCCACACGAGGCACTTCGTTATAGAGTATAACAGTGGTAAGTACGTAAGTATTTTTCCTCATCATAATTAGACGATTTAAATGAAATTTTATTATTAATTGATAAACTAAAGTTTTTAAGACAAGATTTTTGTGCATAGCGCAAAGGGTAACAATTATTTTTATAAACAATAATTATTAGCCTGAAACACTCATCCAAATTGAAAAAACCTTCCGAGAAAAGATAAAATGTCGCCGACAGGACTCGAACCTGCACCCTAAATATAATAAAAAACAGTAATTATTGAATGAAACACTAGTATATATTGATTAACTTGGCGAGTTTGCGATAAGCCGACGTAGCTCAACGGTAGAACATCTGACCGGCAATCAGAAGGGTGCAGGTTCGAGTCCTGTCGGCGACATTTATCTTTTCTCGGAAGGTTTTTTCAATTTGGATGAGTGTTTCAGGCTAATAATTATTGTTTATAAAAATAATTGAGATTTTATTAATTTAAGAAAAATTAACAATTCATTTGAAATACACATTATTTAACAACAAAATGTAAGAAAATTAATAATTTTTTTTTTTTTTAATTTTTTAAAGTGTGATATGCATTTTTTAGTTTAGTGTAGAGTATATGAAGGTGTCCTCTAAAGCTGATGTTAAAATTTCCACGTGATGTTAGAACACTTCTTGAATCTCTGGGCAGAATTGTTCATTATTAGTCATTTCAACTGCTCTACAGTCACGGACAGAATAAATTACATGGCTTTAATACGTACAAACTTTCTCAAGGTTACTTTTTATAGCCCACATTTATAGAAAATACGAAAATTGAAATACGTACTACCGACAAATATGATCCTATGAAATGAAGTCGTACCGACAAACATGAAACATGGAATGAAGCAATGTAAGAACCGGAAAATTTGAAATATTTACTGTTTTTACCAACAAATATGAAATTTTGAAAGACAATTGTTATACAAAATGCCCATAAAAATGATATTGAAACGAGTAACACCGACAAGCACGAGTGACTGAACAGAATTGGTGTTGTACCGATGAAAATGACATATTGATATATATAATATCAATTCAAATGATATGTTGTGAAACGTAATATCGAAAAATCATCACAGACACCTTCGTACTTGACACAAAAATACAAATTAATATTGCTTGAATTATCTGTGAAAAGACACCCTCGTACTTGACACAAAAATACAAATTAATATTGCTTGAATTATCTGTGAAAAGACACCCTCGTACTTGACACAAAAATACAAATTAATATTGCTTGAATTATCTGTGAAAAGACACCCTCGTACTTGACACAAAAATACAAATTAATATTGCTTGAATTATCTGTAAAAAGACACCCTCGTACTTGACACAAAAATACAAATTAATATTGCTTGAATTATCTGTGAAAAGACACCCTCGTACTTGACACACCCTAGTACTTGACACAAAAATACAAATTAATATTGCTTGAATTATCTGTGAAAAGACACCCTCGTACTTGACACAAAAATACAAATTAATATTGCTTGAATTATCTGTGAAAAGACACCCTCGTACTTGACACAAAAATACAAATTAATATTGCTTGAATTATCTGTAAAAAGACACCCTCGTACTTGACACAAAAATACAAATTAATATTGCTTGAATTATCTGTGAAAAGACACCCTCGTACTTGACACAAAAATACAAATTAATATTGCTTGAATTATCTGTGAAAAGACACCCTCGTACTTGACACAAAAATACAAATTAATATTGCTTGAATTATCTGTAAAAAGAAAACTGTCTTCGATTATTTATAATTATTTTTAAAAAATTGTGACTTTCCAATGACTATCGAGTTAATTTTAATTGATGTGTAATTATGACTTGTAAAGCCTTATCGCTGTCACGTATATTACTGTTAACAATACTAACTAACTAACTAACTAACTAACTATCACGCCGTTTCCCCGCAGGGATAGACAGAGAGGACGGACAGCCAAACAACTTGATCTTGGCATACACTTCTTGTTTCGTTCACATTCATACAACGCCACATACATTCTCTTCTTTTATTCCGACTTCTGACATGGCCCGACTAGAGTATTTGATTCACTTGATCGTGCCATGTCTTCCTCGGGCGTCCCCGGCTTCTCCTTCCATTCACATTCGTGTCATTTATTCTCCTTACACTCCTCTCTTCGTTCATTCGCTCTACATGCCCAAATCATCTAAGATTCCCTTTCTTAATCTCATCAGCCTTGCATTCTTTACGAATCTCAACATTTCAACAATACACAATTTGAAAATATGTTGTACACATATTTTTTTTAATTAAAATATTTCGAAGATACAGGATCCGTTATCTTGCAGTAAATATACGAAATGACGTACGTAACGCTGTCCTTTATAACTAATAACTGTGGTGACGAAGCGACATCTATTGAGCCGCCTGCATCGGCATAATATGAATGATTATTGCTGTCCGGCGCTGAACAAAGCACGTAATAAAGCTGTATGAATATATTAACATTTAATAAATCAATATATTAGGCAAATGGATATTGGCAAGTACAGGAAACCTAGTTTTACTGGTCCTGGAAGGACTAGGGCTGTGTTATAAACATTTGTAAAATGAAACTGTTAAAAGTCCGAGCATTTTGAATGCCTCTCATCTCCTGAGAGCGCAAATGGTTTAGAGTTCGCGAAAATACATGTAATTTGAGTTTTCTTTTGTTATATTTTTTCTCTGACATAACAATGTTGTAGTGTCATATAAAATACCTTAAGTTATGAAATATGTTTGGCATGTTGTCTGCATTGTTATGTAAGCCCAACCAATTAAAAATCTGCCGACACAAAAGTTTCGTAAGTATTAAGAGATAGTTGACCCATAAAATGTTCGTACACCCTTAACCCTTGCGTATCGTACATATGTTTGAAAATACATAGATGTCCTTCCTATCCAGAGCGAATACAAATTGGTGGTTTTTGGTTTCCTATTGATGATATTACTGGATTTTTCAAGCTATTTTTTTCATTAGAATATACGTACTTGTTTAGGTGATAGTCATGTTTATATTTTGAAAGTTGATATTTGTGTTTAATATCGACTTACGCATCCTCTTTTGAAATATAAATTTTCGAGGTATGTTTTTGTTGTTTACTTTTTAATAACCAAAATGTTTTGTATACAGTGTGTGATTTGACATTTTATTCGACACAGGCCCTCAGTAATCTGATTCTTTCAAATGAAAATAGTAATGACATCTAAAGTATTGAAAAAAAACTGCACCAAATTTTTCAAATAGTGCTCTAAGATGTTAGAAAGCATAAAATCTGTTTTATCACCGCCATTTTAAATTTAGGTCTGAAATGGTTAAAAGATCGTAGATTCTAAAATATTGGTTTATCTTATCATTTTCATGCGCCCTTAATGTTTCATAGATGATAAAAGTGCGTAGGTTATAAAATATTTGAGGATTATAAGTCCTAAAAGGTTCGAGGATTATCAAATGCTCATTGGTCATAAAAAAGTTCGAGGGTTATTAAAAGCTTGCAGGTCATAAAAGGTTCGAGGCTTATAAAAGGTTCGTAGGACATAAAGGGTACGAGTGTTAAAAAAATATTATTTGTTATAAAAGGTTCGAGGGTTATAAAATGTTCATTGGTCTTGGGTGTTGTACCTACCCGGACTACGCGTGAGGCGGCCCCGGCGAGCACGTATAAAGTATAGAAAATTTTAATTGATGCCTGAAACATTCAAGAGTAGTAACAAACAATGTGAAACACGAAATACATAAAGCTTGGTTGCATCTCAAATGTCATCTTCCATAAGTCATAAATCTCCGCTAGGCACAAAGTAACGACACAAACAGGACGGAGTCATCTTGTACGAAATTGCATCGTCATTTAGAAATAATTTTATGTGTTTTGCTTTCTCTTTTCGTGACCCGTGTTTCCAGCAGAGTACGTACCTCCGCCTACTTACGTTTTTCAGATATTCATTTGCTTCAAATGCTCACATGTAATGAATGAATGGTTTTCTCATGAACGTTACACGGATGCGCTTTTTGCACGATTCAATTAAGCGACTGGAGCAGGATATTATAAGAAAAAAATAAGAAAATCAACACCTGAGATTTGGTAATGCCGATTTTAATAACGAATATTAATTAATAGACATATTAATAATATTCATAGCTAGAGTTTTCTTAACAGTTGATAGCGCGACTACGAAAATTGAAAAGTATTTTACGCTTATTTATTTTAGACCGTGTTTTATCCTCCCACGGGAACATGAAGAAATATGGTAGTAATAAACGTAGGGGAAGCAGATTTTTCTATATATCCATGCTTATAAGAAAAATAAAAAGCGATTCCTAAACCGGTTAGTAGCCGAGTGTTTCAAAGCGTCAGGTCAGTCGCATGCTAGCAAAATCCTCTTATCATTTTATAATCAATGTTTCCGCTTATAATAATGGAAGCAGAAGGAGTTTCTGGAACAATATGTAATCCACCTATGTTGAAAGAGATACTTATCGTTCCTAACAAGTATACTCATGGGAGATCCCATCCACTATTTTATGCTCCGAAAACGAGAACTTCTGTTTACCAGAGCACGCCAATCAGCAGAGCGACTCAACTGCTAAACGATGCTGCATTGACCGTTGACGATTTCAATATCACTTGCGACTATCTTTTGACCCATGTCACAAAATAGTTATAAAATTGCCCCCATCACTTTTTATACTTTTTTTATCAACCCTTTACTTCTTCCCGTTGTTTGCTACAGATTATCACCTTCGGTGTTTTTAAAATCATTAATATACAAATGTTTACTTATTTGTACTATTTGTTTTCCCAAAACTGTGTAAATTTGTACTATTTGTTTTCCCAAATACTGTGTATGTTTGTACTATTTGTTTTCCCAAAACTGTGTATATTTGTATTATTTGTTTTCCCAATACTGTGTATGTTTGTACTATTTGTTTTCCCAAAACTGTGTATATTTGTACTATTTGTTTTCCCAATACTGTGTATCTTTGTACTATTTGTTTTCCCAATACTGTGTATATTTGTAGTATTTGTTTTCCCAATACTGTGTATATTTTTTTAACATTTCTCATTTATTGTTATGTATTTTAATCTCTGTAATGTATTAGTGTATAACTGTTTTGTAGAGATAATGAAAAATAAACAAATAATAATTAAAAATCTTTAGGTTACTCGTAAATTGGAAATGTTTGTCTTTCTTTAAAGGAAATGTTCGGGACAATCCTAAATATTCGTTCGACATTTCTTCCTGGAATTGAATGTTCTGATTCTATACCAGATCCAGGTTCACTGAACTAATGTTTTTTTTTTACATGATATTTAAATATTGTAATAATACCTACTAGTATTGTGACTAATGTGTTTATTTTATTGCAGCTCCAGCTCTCCCGCCTTCCAGCCCTCCCTCTCGCGCTGCGACAGGATGCTCCTGCAGTCGATCTGAAGAAGGACGATGCCCTCCTCGCCGAGGAACCAGTCCACGCCAAGAATGAAGAAAAACTTCAGGTTGGTCCAATCTTAATTAGATGATCATTACATTTTTAGGAGGATTCGGAAACCTTTTTCTTTCACCAATGTCCAGTTTCTCCCTGTCTACCGCTTTATTAGATATATAAACCGTTTTTCAAATTTAATAATTACAGTCGCATAATTTAAAAAAAAAACTTTTAACATTAATGGTGTTCTACAAATTAAACTTGAACACAACCTTTTTTTAAAGTTTATAATGTTATTATTAAGTTCTGCGGGTACTTTAGTTTTTTATTATTGTGACAGCTGTTTCGGCGTATAAGGCCATTTCCAAAGTGTGTTTTTCAAATTTTAAAACCTCACGGCCACATTGCGACGACTTACTTATATGATTTTATTTACTCCTACCCAATTTTAATTTGGACGGTGTTTAAAATGATTTATTATAGGTAAAACCGATTTAGTTAGAAAATAACTGATTATTTTTTTCTTTTCTGTGAGGTTCTTACATTTATAATGTGTTTCCCCCGAATTAAATGACAATATTTTCTTAATTAATTTGCAATGATGTGAATGCTATTGACTTATTTAAATATGTTCTATTGTTTAGGTCGTGTGAACATACTAAGTAGCGGGGAATAAATAATTTTCCCTACTTTATTATTTAATGTTATATTGAGATCATTCGTTCGTTTATTAATTTCAAATTGTTCAAGCTAATTTAATCTAAAGCCCTTTCTCTCTGTATGTACGAGTTTAGGGCCCTTGTTGTCAAGCGGGACGTGATTATTCACTAAGAGATATTCTGCGAAGTTTGAAAAAATGCTTTTTTTATAACATCGTGCATGTTTGTTGAATCTCGTTGAGAAAGCCCCCCCCGTCTGCCCGATATAGGTCGCATTACAATCGGCATGGTCACATTTTTTCATATATTCCACTAATATTAAGTTAAGGATTTCTATTTTTTAACAAACAAAAAATAGATAAACATTTTTATGAACAGTTTACGTATGCAATATATTGTTTTGTTTTTTAAGAGGTTTTCCTTGTCTGATTTTAATATCTATGCTATTTTGGTTACTAATGTTAACTGTCTTTGTTTTTATTCTGATTTAAATCTTTCTAACTCATTTGTTGTTTACCTTCGTATACAACTCAGAGCGGATAATGGAATAAGTGTGACTTAATTTCACGTTAAAAACGTAGTCTTTGTTATAAAATCACATTAAATTTTAGTGTAGATTGCTGATTTATATCAGTCGAGGTTACTATGATGGCGTAAAAAACAGACAAGAAAACACAAAACTTTATTTCGTTCTTAAAACTTCGAATGTGGTAAACAATTAATACTTTTTTGTATAATTCTAAAATGTTTACAGTTTTATCAATTTTTACATTATTGAATTTTATATGGACAATAGCATTATATTTTCTATTATAATACTTAACCACATCATAATGTTATATACACTTAGTAGATGTCGTAGATTCATAAGAATTAAGCAAGCCATTTAATATAAATAGTACCTTGATATCGATGAAATTCAAAAGACAAATTATTTACACTTGGATTACACCGCCTCATCTCATGAATGATGCATAATATAAAGAGTTATTTAATTAATTTAAGGTTTCAGAACATGCAATTTTATTTTAATATTCCGGTTAGAATTATTAATCAAATGAATGACATTAATATTTATACAAGATATATTTTATTTCCTCTGAAATCAGAAAAATAAGAAATTCTTGTAATTTTAAAATAAAGATTTTATTCAATAATCGCAACAATCAAACAAAAAATAATTATATCAATAAGATTGTATTATTTATTATTTTCACTGGTACAACAAAAAGTTTGAAAACAACATTTTTTTGTATTCTGTGCGTATATTTTAAGAGAAATCGTGTGGTATTATTGTTTCTTTAGGATAGTTGGCGAAATCTCGGTCACACACATAACCCATTATTAGAATCACTGAACTATGTCGAAAAACACATTAAACTTTTATTGATTAATAAAATTATGATCGTTCATAAAAATAACATCAAAGTTTGATATTTTATTCATTAGGTAATCCTGTTATCTGTAAATTAAAATAAACTGTTATTGAGATCCACTGATTTTATAATTCCGCAAATTTAATATTAATATTAATTTTGTCACCTTCCAAAGAACCGCCACAGCGCGCTGTTAGAAATAGATCAATTTTTATTACATTATGATGAAATATACATTTATATTATACGGCAAGACTTTTCAAAGTGTTATACACTTTTCATCCTTTCTCCTTTGATTTGTCGATTTCTTTTGAAGATTCTACAGTTTAACCGCCGATAATGCGGAATCAAAGTTATGTTATTTTTGAACGACAATATAGAGCTGTAGAGATAAGGTCTTAAGTCTTAAGAGTGATATATTAAACTTGCTTTATTAAAACCACTCCGTGTGTTGCGCCACCATTACAAATATTATTTTTCTGAAGTGTGTGACCTTAAGAGCTGAGCTATCTTGCTTAGGAGTTATTCTACCTTTAGTAGGTACCTACATTAGACTAATCTTCACATGTTTGTCGAAATGTTTTTAATGGATGGTGATGTTTCTTAGAGGATGATGCAACCGCACGGAGAGTCCATAGCGGAGAACAATACCGTTTATTTGGCAACGGAACATACAGAACATATTATTCAGTTGTGGCAACATCCGATAGCAAGCGATAGACTCGTCCTCCTCCAGCCAACGTATGACGATGTAATTACCCCAGAGGTATCATTACATTAACGGCGAGGAGGAAGATTTCTGTACAACTTTATTTTTGTTAAGTCAAGACAATTATTTAAATTAATTTCATGCCGCGTTATTGTTGGTGGAGGTTTGTGTAGTTGACTCTTTACGGCATAATTATTTATTACTGATGATTCCGGATGCTGGCACTGGAAATAATAAGAGAAAATATCTGATTTATATGGACCAGCACCATGTATTGATAAAAACTCACTGATGGAGTTAGTAGGCATGCAACACGTGCATTTGTCGGGAGTATAAAATGTCAATAGCTGTAGGAGATGTGAAGAAGACGAAGAAATACCGTTTCATCTGTAGTGGTAATGGTAACAAAAGATATTCGCCACGATGGGAGCAAAGTTTGACAGGTACGTGGTGAGCCATGTTGTGGAACCAAGAGACATCGCCAAACACCGTGAAAACCCCGGTGATCTTTAATAAAGGGACCGAGCTACTGTTAGAAATAATATGAAACACGATAAAAAGTACAATGGACCTACAGACGAGAATTTAAAATATCAATAAACATAAATCGGAAAGTCCGGCTATACTAAACCGGATATACGGAAAGCCTTTGTATCGTTTAAAATTTGCTCATGCAAACATTTGGCATAAGTAAATAGTAAGATTTAATAATACAGATGATTCAATGATGTCCATAGCGGGGTGAAAACAGCCAGGTAAATGATAAACAAGCGTAAATAGATAATTTGACGGCGGTTTCAATCAAACCACTTTCTAAGTTGTATTTACAAAGTATGAAGTGAATCGTAATGTTTATCATGAGAGCTCAAACTAAATATAAAACTGCCGAACCATTAGTGCCGGACGACTTATGAAACATGTGTTGTGAAAGGCCGGCTCAATTAAGCGTTACGTAACGTTATTTTAAAAGTGTATAATCTCTATTCCGATCCGATATATTGGCCTCAGAATTATATTATATTTTTTTGTTTTGAGCTAAACTAGTTTTGGGTTCTTTTCTTGCCCATGCGTTGATATTTTTTTCATTAAATTTTGAACATAACTATTTAAACTGAAAACCTGGCAATTTGCAATTCTGGATGGAAAATAAATTTACCATAATTTGAATAAAGACCAAGTAAATTTCATATGATTAACTTGTGTTATTTCACAATTTATCCATTAAAAATATATGCGAGTATAGTACCATATATTTGTGGTACGATCCAGAGTGGTAGGTACTTTCACAATAGCCCTGGTGAAAGACCACCATTCAGAATCGAAGCGTTGCTTGAAATGACTTTAAACGTGTTTAGTGACCAGATCTGAACTGCCAGGTACTTCCTCACCTTCCTTTTTCCATCTTATTCCCCTCCCCACAACCTTCAGCCTCACAACATACCTCAATTGGGGATGCCATAGCATCGGCTCAAGACGGTTGGGAGCAGTAAGGCCTCTTGTGCGGTATTAACATAAAAAAGAATAGATGTTTTAGTTAATAATATTGATTTTACTCACATTAGGTATTCAATAACTTTCGCAAATATTTGGCGATTGTTATGTTGGTATTTTTTTAAAATGTAATAATAGCAAACCTCTTTTTATAATTTTTAAATTTGCCCTCAGGAAATACAAAGTAAAAAGCGATGACGCGAATCCGACGTGATAGTAAAAGTAACGAGTTGTGCCAACTCCAACGGTCCACAGTTCAATGCACGGAAAAGGTAAATAATGACCCGAGCTGAAGACATTCTAAACTGATGTTGAATTCGTTTTGGGTCAGTTCCGCCGATCCGCCAAATCCGTCGACATTTCAAATGTTTAGTATTTATTTTCAAACCTACTTATTGGATATCATCACCACGACATCCAGATCCCTGTTCTCGTAAATGAGAATGGTGATGCTGCTTGTTGCCAATTACTCGGTGGACTATCCCTTCCAGTTAGTGGGTTTCTGTATTGCTTGCGGGGTCTCTGATATGGAGACACCGTACCACTACTTCTCATGGGAGACCCTCCGAACGACCTCCTTCTTTCCACTCTACTGGTCACCCAAATTCACCGGTCTCTCAAAGTCACTGGTTTCTCAAAGTCACTGGTCTTTCAAAGTGATCAGTCTCTTAAAGTCACCGATCTCTCAAAGTCACCGGTCTCTCAAAGTCACCAATATCTCAAATATAGTGTGGTCTCCCTGGGATATGTCGTTCAACACACGTTTTCCGCCAGTATCATAGAAACATACCACAATTATGCACCTAGTCAGTGGCTGAGTTGGCATCACGTCTGGGTCTCACCAGGGAATCGTAAATTCAATTCCTCGGCTGGTTAAGTCCTCCATCGCGACACAAAAAAACAGCTTCCATTTAATGTGATGACAGTTGAAGATTTTCAAATATTATCAGGTATTCAAATATTCATAACCCGGGAATATTTGTTTTTCTTTTAAAAAAAGAAGAGTTTTATGATGAACATGTTTATCTTCCGTAATAGAAAATCATCTGTCCTGAAGACCTTTATTATTCCCCTTTGCTTTCCTATCGAATCCATACATAAATGCACAAAAACACTTTCTCCCCATTCACGATTTTGTGTTTTCTTTGAGATTAATTGACGTCAGGAAATTTGAACAACAATATCACCATAGAAGTGTAATAATTCCTGGATAGTAATAAGGAACTTGAGTGAAACATATTAAGTCTTTAAAAAAATGTTTGCATACGGATCATCAAACGCTCATTCTGAATATTATGTAAGTTTAATACAAATATACGTAGAACTAATAAATTTTTTGAAGAAAAGTTCTTCTGTAAGGGTTTCACTTTGTGATGTCATTATTTTAATCAAAAGAATAAATAACTTAGTTTACATCACTTTATTTATATACAATCAACATGTTTCATGAACAATGTTCACATCATCAGGATTAGTTGTATACTAAACTTAAAAATCAAAAATATAGATCACATATTGTTGGAAAGGGTAGAAGGAAGGGGAATGGGTAAGAGTGGGGGAAGGTTATTACAATTAGGGATTTCAAAGACATTAGCAGGGATTTTAAAGTCATTAGCAGGGAAAGACCGGTTAAGTGGGAAAAGGTTCAAAAGAGGGTTTATAAAAATTTGTTGCTTATTAATTATGTCTGCTTTATTTTTTACATTTTTCCAAATGAAACATGTTGATTGTATATAAATAAAGTGATGTAAACTAAGTTATTTATTCTTTTGATTGACTAATAAATCGTTATTTAAAAACTGTTTTGGTGGAAATTGAAAAATTCTTACAAAGAAAATTATTTTAAACACGACTTTTATAAAAGTTTAAAAAAATCTAGTATTTATATTAGAATATGATATTCATTAAAAATATATTTAAAAACATTGCTGGAGTTCCTTATTCTTGCCACAGATCATATTTATTACGTCCATTACGTTGGTAATAAATGTAATAATGAACTGTTTATTTCTGGTCACGGACATTTAACGCGGCAGACAATTTTTTGGCACTAGGGTTTTTCACCCGGTAAAAATATCGTTTTTTCGTTAAATAAATGCGGTCTTCATAAGCAGGAAGAAAACTGTTTTTACTTCGAAATCTACTAAACAAAACTGTTAAAAAAATTTGACGTTTTTAAAGTATTTCTGTTAAAAAAAACTTATTTTACAAATTCTACAATTAATTTTATTTTTAAAATTTAGTGATAACTATTACAATTCAATTAAAAAATGGGCTTTTTTATAAGGAAAGTTCTACTAGTTTTTTTAAATATATAAATCTTTATTTAAATTGAAAAATAATAGTTATTATTAAATTTTAAATTAAAATGTAATTCTAAAAAATAAACTAGAATTCAATAAAATAAAATTAATTGGCTAATTTATAAAAAAACCACAAGGATGTTTTTTTTACGTTAGTCGTTAAAATTATTGATAACTGAATTCGAAATACTTAAATATATTAATAAAGTTTTTTTTTTTTAAATTTAATGTAAATAGAATTTAATAATGTTATTATTAAGTTCTGCAAGTATTTTTAGTTGTTATTATTGTGACAGCTGTTTCGGCGATTAAGGCAATTTTCAAACTGTGGTTAATCCACATTGCGACGACTTATTTATATGATTTAATATACTCCCACTCGTTTAAAATTTGGATGGATGGGTAATGATTTATTATCGGTAAAACCGATTTAGTTAGGAAGCAATTAAAAATTATGAATTCTGTGAGGTTTTCACATTTATAATGTGTTTTTACTCGTATTTAACCGACAATGTTTTCTTAATTGATTTATTTAAATGTGTTGTATTGTTTTGATAATGTGAACATACTGAGAAGCCACAGTTTGAAAATAGCCTTAAACGCCGAAACAGCTGTCACAATAATAACAACTAAAAATACTTGCAGAACTTAATAATAACATTATTAAATTTGATTTATATTAAATTTAAAAAAAATTAATTGGAGTTCTACGAATTAAACACAAAAATAATTAAAAATAAATTGGTGATTACTTTGTAGTGTTTATTCTTACATTCGTGTTTTATGTTTATCATTTGTCTATACTTGATATTATTATTTTTTATTGTTATTTATGTCCTGATGAGGAAAGCTTCGCTTTCGAAACATGTTGATATGTATATATTAATAAAGCGGTGATAACAAAGTAATTTTTAATACGTTTATTAATAATAACGCCACTTAGTGAATACCAATATTTTGAAGAAATTATTTAAAATGATTGTTTGAATATGTGATTAAAGTAGGATTTGAAATAATTGTAAAGTGGTAATCAATTATTTCAAAGCTGAATACTCACATATTATAAACAGATTAATGGAAAAGTTATCACCCAGCGTTTAGCGTGTCCAGAAAGCGTATCCAATAACTCAAAAGCCGTGTAAAAACATAAAAATTTTCAACACACGATTTGTATTATGGCAAAGAAAAGTGATAGGCTCTGGATTTTGTTTTTATTGCGTAATTGATTTTAGCTTTATGGCGTAACATTTTGTTCAATTCGCACCCGCAGAAAACAGTACTTAACTAGTTGAAATGTTACTTTATTTGTCTCATCGTAAACATAGGAACAGAAATTAAATATAACAATATAAATAGGTAAATAGAAACTTACTCGACCGGTTTTGCTGAAAATAGCACAGTTTGTTCTTAATTAGTTCAGTTTGATGAAAGGTTTTAAAATTATTTAAAAAAAAATTGAATCCGCCATGATGTATTGCGGTTAGCCTATAGATATACCACTCTGGTTAGCCACAGATTACATATTTAAAAAAACAAGGTTTGGGTAGAATATTTCCCAAATGGAAAACACAAGTAGGTACTAACTTAAGAACTTTATTTTTTAGATACGTTTTGAAAAAAATAACCGTTTGGAATAAAATGAAATTTTCAAATGAATGTTTCTTTGTTTAGAGGTAGTAATAGCCGCCATTACTTTCGCTGTCAAATCAATTATGGCACCCAAATGACAAGCAAGAACTCACAACTTCATAACCTTATTCCAAAATAAAAATAAAAATAATCCCGAGCAAGGCCAGGTACACATCAGCTAGTAAACAATAAAGTGTGATTTGAATATCGACAAAACTGTAAACGATTTCGGTTTGAGAGATTTGTTTTACTTAATCATAAATTAGTTAATGTAAGTCTGTTAAGCCAGGAGAAATGCAAATGAAAAATCTAGTAAAATATCCACTGATATAATAGGACTATGTTTTTTTTAAACTTGAGACTATGTGATCTCTCTGTTGTCCGAGAAGACAAATACACATTAATGAATTGAGTTCACTTCACGTCGATCCCATTTCGAGGTTAGTGCCCTATTGTTAGAGATGTGACTTCTAATGATGAAGACTATCTCGGAATGCTCGTGGCTGTTATTTTTTCATCGTTAAAAGTAGAATAGCGTGACAATTAAAGTGCCTGCAAATATGTCGTAATCTATCGCGTCTTAACGGTTAATATTTTCGCGGTAGTATATTATTTGCCATGACAGACCTAGAGAGTAGAATCCAGAGCGAATCCGCCTACATGCTCAAAGGATGGAAAGTCGATACCAAGAAGGTACATACTCAGCACTGAAACAAAATAAACTAGATATGCTCCGGAATTTATCTTGTTGGTTTCATAAATAAAACATTTGTATTTAACCACTGTTAGCACAACAAACTTTGTTGGCTTCGAGCTAAAAATACGTCGATTTGAAATTTTTAAATAAAATATTTTTGCATTACGGTTGGCAGAATTTGAATCATGTTACCAACGTTTTTTTCGATGCAATAAGGAACTCCAGTCCATTTTTTAATTTTATTTTTTATCAACAATGGTGTTCAAAATTATGTACCAATATATTTAGTTTTTTTTTCTGAAGTTAGTTTTTATAGTTGAAATATTTTTCAAGTTTCAATTTTTCAAAGTCCGCCAAAACGCTCCAAATCTATGGCCAGTCGGTTTTGATCAGTTTTGAGGTTAGAATGTCATATGTCAAAACAAGGTTGAGCTTTACCATACATAATTTTACATTAAATTCATAGTAAAACATGACTAAACAAAAGTAATAAAATTGGGTACCTTTTTAGAAACTAACTCAAAGAATTATAATAGTATTAGGCATTAATATTATCATAATATCCGTATTGATAATTGGTTTGCTCATTAATAGTTTAATTTATTTCACTAATAATAGTTTTTTATATTGAACAACAATTACTGAGCTTAAAGTCACCCAAATTAACTTTAAATTTTGCCAAAACTAAAAAATGCACATTTAAAATACAAAACAAAATAATAGATTTAAGTGTCCATACTAATACAAAAACAAAATTCGCACGTAACGTCATATGTTCCGAACGCAATGGTACCAACATAACACGGTGTTTTGATGAGACGATTTTTTATTCACTTTTAAATAATGATTTTTAAATTCTACGTATAATAAAAGTTATATATTCAGAATCGGCGTTTGCTGATCTACATGAATACATATTTTTAAAGCCATTATATTTTTCACTGGAGTTCCTTATTGCGTTATTTAACAAATCCATATTTCTGTACGATTCAGAAACATGGACACGCTGGCAGTCATCGAGAAGAACTGAATAGATATCCTAGAGATGTGGTGTTGGCGAATAATGCTCAGGATAATACAAACAGTTAGGTGAACCAAGATTTTCCAGTCGCGTCTAGTAGATTGATCGCCGTCCCAGAGGTGACTACTAATTGCAAACGTTCGAAGTGCTGGGATCTATATACAATGTAGGTTCTATTAACTATTGAAGAATCTGCTGGTTCCATGTAAAACGCCACGTTTGTTAGTAACAAGATTTACCCGGTATTCGATGAATCTCGCCACCACGCTTTTTCTAAAAAACAGTTTTGGGGTATTTTTGATACAACGCTGGTGATACAAAAAATCTGGCGAAATTAATGTATATTCGTTGTCCAAGCGGAATCAGGGAGAAACTGAGGATTCGCAAGATTAGTGTCCACAGATGTCCATGGAGCTCAGAACTAAATTTAGGGGAGTGGAGGAGTCTGATTGATCATAGTGTGGAGATCACGATCCTCAGCAATTCGGGATCGACTCGAGAAGAATATTTGAAATTGATACTGAAAAAATGGCTTTTTTAAAGAATTTTCCATAATCCACTTGCTTGACTCCACCAGTCGCATACTGGTATTAAATCGCACTGTAAATAGCAACCAACAATGAAATCCGCATTTTAAATCTGCAATAATATTCAATGTAGGTTAATCCAGTTCATATTGGCATTGAAATTTCCAATTGGAACGACTTAACGGTAGCAGTGCGCCGGTACGTCTAGTGAAACACGTACCTTCTGTGAAGTTCTGCTCTGCAAATAAACCATCAAACACGGCCATCTCTTTCCTGTTCAGGTAGTAGAATTACTCGTTTTATAATATGATATAAAGTCCCAAACGTATTTAATTATATTTACTACGGAGATAATTCAATACGAAATTAAATCAAGACATAATAATATTACATTTATTTATCTTGCCTACACCTTTTTATCTTTACCATGTAAAATGTATAAAACCAGTTATTAGATATTACATAGAGACATGTCATTGGTACCGATCCTTGTAATAATTTTCTAAAACCTTGTACTTTGTACACCACTCACATGTACTGTGTTTGTTTCTAAAATTAAAAAAAAATAAACATAGAAAGAGCTTTAACTCCTATCAATATTAGAACGGCGTCTATATATTACTACTCTAAGTTGGCACCCTTAGAGTAATAATATAGCATCGACACCCCGATAACCCTTATCGGTATACATCCCTATAAATAACATTTACGCAGTTGAAATTTATTTTTAGGCTCTCTTTTCTTAAGGTAGGCACAGCTTTTCAGCCAATATGGACTGCCCGTAACCGAGTATTAAATGAAATAAACTTTCAGATTCGTCATTTAGAATCGAAACGTTGCCGTTAAACCGTTAGTTGAAATACACAGATTAGCAACCAAAAGAGCCAAGCAATCCGCGACCTTTAACTTCTTAACTTCTTTTCCAATTTTCCGTTGCCTTTGCTGATTTTGAGCAGATACCTTGATAAGGGGTCACCGGAAAAACTATTCGTTTTACAAAATCTCAATCTCTTCATATCCTCCAGAGTGATACATGCTCTCAGAATCGCCCCGGTGAAAGATCATCGTTAGGTGACTCAATTGGGGATACCATAGTCCCACTAGCTCCTGGTAATTGGGACTGTTATGCGATATTCATAAAAAATTAAAGACTCTTAATGTTATTTTCCGATGAAATAATATAATAAGAAAAATAACTAATGGTAGGAATACATGTATATTAATTGTTTTTGTGTTTAATTCGTAGAACGCCATTAAATTTTTTTACAAATTAAATTTAAATCAAATTTAATAATATTATTATTAAGTTCTGCAAGTATTTTTAGTTTTTATTATTGTGACAGCTGTTTCGGCGTTCAAGGCAATTTACAAACTACGGTTAATCCACATTTTGACTTATTTGTATGATTTTATTTACTCCCACCCAATTCTAATTTGGACAGATTTTTAAAAGTAATGATCTATTATCGGTAAAACTGATTTAGTTAGAAAACAATAAAAATTCTCTATTCTGTCAGGTTTTTACATTTATAATGTGTTTCCACGTATTTGAATGATAATGTTTCCTATAGTTAATTGATTTATTTAACGTCGATATAGCTGTCACAATAAAAAACAAAACTAAAAATACATGCCGAACTTAATAATAACATTATTTAATTTGATATACATTAAAAAAAAAGTTACAATAAACCAACGATGTTTTTATCCTGTTAAATTTTTCCTCTTTTAACAAAGTTGAATAAAAAATGTCCTACTTTCCTACGGTGATAAGACTTACAGCTTAATGTGAAACGTTCTCGTACGTAATGTACATTATTACGGTATTTAAATAATGGGGGCTTGAATGGCATGTCTCCTAAACGTGATCCGCCATCTCAGTGCGGGCTGCAGCGCAGCATCTCTCTCGTCTCGAGCCGCCCTCGTGAATCACGATAGGTGCTGTTTGTAATTCGCATCTTTTTGGAAAACGTGACAGTAGATCTCTTCTTATTTACGAGATATATAATTTTGAAATTATTTTATTTTTTTATTAAAAAGTATACAATGCATTGTATTCCCAAGAGTTAAGAAACTCATTGTGAGATCACATGCAGAACCTGCAGCACAGTTTTTAGAATCAAACATACTTAATATTTGAGATAGATAATTAACATTCACAGTACATTAACAACATTTACAACACATAATTTGCATTTGTAATAAAGACATATCACTGGTACATTATAATATAAGTGTACAGAGACACTTATTATAAAGAAACACATCACTGGTACATTATATAGTTATACTTATTACAGAGACAAATCACAGGATTAATGGTTAAGGTATTCTTTCAAATAATAGAGTTTATGCATCTTACTTTGAGACCTTTCACATTGGCTTGCATTTTAAATATCGTTGGGTAATTTATTGTATTGTGTATAAGCGTATTTTTGGTATATGTAGTTTGCTGTGATTTCTTGTGTTGTGTTGGTGTACGTCGTGATTGCAATTGAATGTGGTGTTAGTGTGTGCCGATTTGCATACGAAGCTTTAGAAAAACTTTAAAAAAGTTTTTAAATATTATACCTGATATACACCAGTTTTTATTGCTACGTATATTAGATTCGGTGCAAATTTATGGTTTTAGTTTTTATTCAAAATTTAAACGACCTTTTTTGCATATGGACGATATCCGCATCATATTATGTTAATTTATTGAAGCTGTACGGATGTTATCTTTAATATAAAATAATAAATTTTATTTTGTGAATTATCTAATTTAAAAACGAGGTCTAGAATGGAAGTTTATTTATTATCTCAAACTTGAGAGTTTCCCGAGTCTAAATGTGAATATGTTTTGTAGAAAAACTAATTCTCAGCGTTTTATAATGGTAGGAGTTTATACTCGTACATCTTCTACAAATATAGATTTGTGTTTTTTATCAACTTTGGCAAATAAATAAAAAACCTGCAATAAACAAAGTGATACCACGCGAGAGTTACAACTGTTCGGAGCCAGAGGAGCCAATTGTATCCCCATTTGGGTACTTTCACAGGCTGAAGGATTAAAAAAAATTCCTCTGTCATATTTTGAATCTGCGATCCCAAGATTCAGATGCTTCCACTTTGCCGCGAAGGTCGTCAAATCTAGGTGTTTCTCCTTTGTATTTTTCCATCTAGATTAGTGTGGATTCAATATTGTATATAAATGGATTTATTTGCATCTTGAATAGCGATTCTTTTCTTATCAGACCTCTGGATCCGATGGTGTATTTCCATTTCAATGTAACGGAGCCAGCCGAATGAATCTTTTGAAACACTTGGCTCCACAATATGCTTAATTCATTAGGCTTTTGGAAAGGGAATTAGAAACCTCAATATCTTCTGTGAACACCATTCTCTCGGTTGAATACAATGCTTATTGTTACCTCTTCTGAATAAATGGTTTAAAATGCCGTAGTCTGCACTAATCTATAAAGAAACACGCTTTGTTTTATTGCCATAACTGCAATGAATTATTATTGATCTTCATATTGTTTCTTTTACAATAAAACGTAAAACGTAATACATCCACTGTTATTGAGTAATACATCCACTGTTAATAGACTAATACATCCACTGTTATTGTCTATTGAAAATAATTATTTTTTGTGACCGAAGCAATTTAAAAAAATGTGTTGAATCCCATTGATTTCAAATTTATGTTTATTTCCGACTGTGTTCTTAGAATCTAAAAAGTTAGTTGAAAAAAGTTCTTTGTTTAAAACCACTTCATTGAATGTAGGTACACATATGCAAATTCAATAAAAACAAAGAATTTTTCATTTAAGTATAATGTCAAGCCATAAAGTTATTATTTTTTTGATATTTAAGACTGATTTATTATTTTGAAACATATTCTCTTTGCAAATTCAGACTTTCTTTTTTTTTATTCATTCATAACAGTTTATCGCACGCATCTAAACCGTTTTCCCTGCGATATTCATAAAAATACATAATTATCAATTTTTATTTACTACTTAAAGTGTCACCCGTTGGATATAATTGGATGTTTTCCCAATTTTATTTTAAAAAAAATTTATTCCATGAAAAAAAGAAACTTTTTTTTACTCCTACTAACTAAAACCAAGTATAGCCACGCACTGGCCTTCCTTATATTGGATTTTTTGCTATATATACAACACACATACATTTATACACATGTATTTAAATATGCATGTATATAGAAAAAATATACAGACATACATATATAAAAAAATATATATTTGTAACCTATGTACCTATGTTCGTATAAATATATGTATAAAAAAAATGTTAATAAATATAAATTATTTTTAGTTTTCGTTAATTTAAAATTTATGTGTAACATTATTTTCTCGCTCGAGTTGATATTTATCTATTACCATAAATGTTGTTATAAACCAAGTACACGTATATTTATATTGGAGGAATCTTATTATTAAAGAATACATCTGCTATATAATACAGGTAACCTGTCTACCAACAAAAGTGTTATATTTCTGACCCAGTTGAGATGTTTTTTATGGAGCTATTTATATAATGAACGCTTTGTATTAAAAAAAATAACGCTGTGAGAATTCGATTTGGTTCTCAAGTTGCACTGAGACCTTGGCTTCTATTTAGTAAAAGGAGGTTTAGCTTGTTGTCCTATTTCGTTGTGACATTGAAATAACGTTTGTTATTTTTTTGTCAATTAGAGTAGCTGGCTTAAAGTTGACATTGTATTTAGTCAACACGTAAGGCTTTGTGAATCTTTACAATTATTAATAATACACCTCAAGCACGTTCGTAATGATACTATTTCTTATATGGTTGGCTCGATATGTATATCTAATACACTTAATAATGTACTTGTAAATAGCTCTGTTAGCTAGTAAGAAGATCTGAGTTTTTAGGTCAAAATTATACAACAAACTCCCACTTATTATCAAACAATGTAATTACAATCAATAATTACATTAAGTCCAGCAAAACTTGCACTCTTGAATGAAATAATAGTTATAATGTAGTATTTTTGCATCAAATAATAGCTGTAATATAGTATTTTTGCATAAAATAATAGTTATAATATAGTATTTTTGCATAAAATAATAGTTATAATGTAGTATTTTTGCATAAAATAATAGTTATAATGTTGTATTTTTGCATAAAATAATAGTTATAATATAGTATTTTTGCATAAAATAATAGTTATAATGCAGTATTTTTGCATAAAATAATAGTTATAATATAGTATTTTTGCATAAAATAATAGTTGTAATATAGTATTTTTGCATAAAATAATAGTTATAATTCAGTATTTTTGCATAAAATAATAGTTATAATGTAGTATTTTTGAATAAAATAATAGTTATAATATAGTATTTTTGCATCAAATAATTGTTATAGTATAGTAGGCGTCTCAAATATCATAATACATTATTGCATTTAAAAAAATTATTTAATACATTTTACAAAAATATAATGCACAAAGTTCCAATAAAATACTTTTTAGTAGTTTGTCTAACGGTAGCTTGTTATTCAAAACTTTATCCTAATAATTATATATAAATATGAAAAATATAAATAATAAAAAAAAACATATGTAACAAACTTAAAGCATAAACATTTCGTATGAATCGTACTCAAAAATATTTCTCCAAAAAATTGAAAAAAACATATGACAACAATAAATCGAACATAAAATAATATTTCCTAATTATCTAATAAAAATAGTTTCTTTCAGCTAGCCAAGTTTTCAATATATTTTTTAACTGTTTAGTTTTAATACATTTTTTTTTATTTCAGTACTTAATTATTTATTTTTAGTTAATATTCTATATACTCCTGATGAAGAAAGCATCGCTTTCGAAAAATGTAGATATCTGTATATTAATAAAGTGGTGATTACAAACCATATCATTTAATTCATTTATTAATAATGACGCCACAAAGTGAATACCAATCGTTTGAAGAAATTATAAATAAATAAATAATTTTACCATTGATTACAATATATTACGACTTTTTATCCCAACGTTATTCCCCTTGAAATAAAATGGATGTTCACATTAACAGTGGAATGAACTGAAAATACGTTTTTGAGATTGCAAATATTTTGAAAACCTAATTAGAAACTCATCACATAAACTTCTCAGTAGAACACACAATAGGATTTTTTTTGTAATTTTCTATTGTTACAAATAGTCAATCGTATTCATAATGTTTTTCCCTTTTTTAAATATATACTCGTATAGGCACATTTCAGCCAATTTCCACCCGAGTTTAAACTAACACTTCACTTCTGCATTTTCTAGTCGATCGACGATCACCAAGACTCCAACTCCGACGAGTCCGACTCGTCCTCTGACTCGTCGTCCGACTCCAGCTCCTCAAGCGAGTCAGGCGACAGTGATGGCGACGACGATGGGTCGGACGAGTCGGGCGAGATGGGCCGCATCCCCATCCGCATCACCCTGCCGCTGCAGCTGGACTTTGACGATCTGGCTGGAGCTTTGATCGAGAAGAACCAGAGGTACTATTTAGTGAAATTAATCTAATATCATAAACGACTGATATCTTTTTATTTTCTGTTGTTTTTTTTCGATTTCATGTTTCATTCATGTTTCATTATGTTAATAATGATTTAACATCAAAAGCTTCATTACTTACCAGTTTTAAACACGACATAAATCTATCTTCTGCTTTTAATGCCTTGTCCTGTCGGAGTTTGAGTATCTCCGGGAAGGCCGAACAGCCGAGTGGAAATGCAAACGTTCCAGCCATTTCGAAGCCATGAGTTGTAGCGTTTTTCTTTGCCAAATCTTCCATCGCTCTTCTCTAAGATTATCATTTGAGTAATTTACCCATCTGATAATTCATTTTGTGTCTCGAGCTCTCTAATGACATGCCATTCGATTTGTTTATATCTAAGGCAATTGGAGGTTTTATGTAGAACTACTTTCGCTCTAGGGTAATTTCTTGATCCTACATTCCAAAAGCTTTTTTATTACTTGTCGGGGATTACCTGCTGAAATGGCTACTAAGATTCACTATTTTGACATCCGTCAAACACGTGAAGTACGGCGACACTAGTGGCATCCACATTTCCTATATAGCCCCCGGTTTTCCCTGATAGAATCATTAGGTTGTTCGGCTTATCTATCTATCTCTCTATCGACTATCTCTCTCTGTTCCGAATACAATTCATATCTGGTGTTCTTATTTATACGACATAAATTTAATAATAAGCTTTTATAACCGTTATACACATAATAAATCACCTCCTGTCAACGACTGGCGAGTTTAATCACAGATCCTAAGACACACTCCTTTGATTAATTCGTTATGTTAAATATAAATACCCCCAACTTGTTCCCCAATTCCTTCAATACATTTTATTTACACATAATTAACAAATACGTTGATTCCTAAAATGGTGACCCCGACGCGCTAGCTCAGTAGGTAGAAGCATGCAGCTTATTAGGATACTTAAGGATGCTTTAAGATTCTTGCGGTCTAAGGAGTGATGTTTTTGGATTTTTGGGGTAATACGCCATGTCGCGGTTCTCACTTTTGAGTCAATGTTTAGGCTAGTGTTTTGATTTAATATTTTCCCTATTCTAAAAAGTAAATACAAACTTCAATGGTCATCTGAATGGAAAACAGCTTCTCTAACAAAAGGTCATCAGTACTCATTAATACAACTGTTTATTCCTGTCAAGCCCTGGTTTCATAAATACTTTTGCATGCCACAAAACATATATTTCAATTATAACTCGAATGAGACTAGGTCACACTTCTTGTCTTAGTCATCTCGCCAGATTCCATATAGTCAGCTCGCCTTACTGTGATTGTGGATCGGAGGACACTCCGGACCATAATTTCTTTGAGTGTCCTATCATTGACCAATTTCCAAACTTTATGCATGTATTGATAAAACTTAAAATTGAACTTCCTATCAGTATTCCATGCCTTCTAAGTCTCCACTCCTCCCAAATTAACAATTTATTAGCAAAATACATTTATAAAAATGGCATTAAAATTCCAGTCATTGGGAATTAAAAACACATAAATTTACACTGTAACTTATCTGCTTCCATTTTATTTGCCCAAATATTATGTCCTGTTTAAAAGTAACTAATTTTAAGAACAATTTGTACTATTACGATCTAACTGATTAAACATGGCCAAGATCGCCTTTAATGGGTGAAAGCCATAAAATAACAAAAAAAAAAGTTTTACATGACAATTTTTATAAAACTGTGTTCATCTGAAGCGACCTGCCAGGTAAGTATGTTTCTCTGTATTTGTTTGTACTTAATTAGTTATGAAATATTTGTACAGCGCCCTTGAGGTGATTTTTCACAAAAACGGCGCTATACAAATCATCCAACTATTAATATTATTATTGTTATAAAAAAATTACATAAATTACAGATAATTCAACGATTTTTCCATCGATATCAAATAACCCTATGTTATGAGAAAGATCGCCAATAAGTATTGGAAATACTTTTATATAAATTCCGTAATTTTATAGAATCCCTGAAATAGCCGGCAAATTACTGAGAATACATATATTTACAACATTATTTTTATCAATTTTGATTCAAAATGAAAATTACCACAATCCACATAAAGTTTTACTTTGGTCCCGATTAAAGAGGTGTTAGTTTAAGATTTCTCTACATTTTTTTACAAAGATTTTAGAGGAACAATACGACCAATTTAGATCAGTTTTTCTCAGGTCCGTACTTAACCTGAATCGACTCCATTGCACAATAATTGAAAGTTTTCTAAGACGATTTATGTGGAAACCAATTTATCTACCTGTGTATTAATCCATACTTCCAATCCGTACTTAAACTAAAGCTGGGATTTTGGTTTCACAATGCTTGGGCATACATTTCATACATAATTCATAATATATTGTTATGAAGCAGACTCATGAAAACTTAACTGGTCATTCAACTAAAGAATTAAATGGCATGTTATGTAACGACGTCACGGTATATGATAAAAATTCGTACCATAATTTGCACTTAGATTTAATTTTTTATAATTACTCGTTCACTTTTGTCTATCTCGCGGACTAACGAGTATCATTGTTTCTCTAAGTAGGATGGCAAATGCTTTTTATATGTGTTTTAAATAATTGGACTTTGTCTCAAATGCCAACGAAAAACTGCTTGCGAGATATTATGTATTCTTACATTTTCACAACAAGCAAAACGGTTGCTGAAATCTTCTTTAGTCGCTTCCTCATTGCTGAGGATTGTGACCCCGACTCCAAACTCCCTTGTGTACAAGGATCCTCCACTCCTCGCAATCCAGCGCTGCGTGGAGAGCTGCGTACCCCGTCGTTTCGGATACCTGCGAGATTTGGACACTCTAACGCATCAGTGATCTTCCTCTACTTTTCCTTTTTTCCACTTTGCCAGTGACCATGAGCTTCTCCAGGATGGAGTTGTCGGTTTGGCCGGCGACATGTCCAAATGTTACTGAAATATAAAAACGTTTTATATAAAATTGGCAGCATAATACGGTGAATGGTAGTTTCAAAAATATATTATACAGCCCTGATTAAGGTTTGGTGCTTCCTCTATCTTCTTCTATCTTCCTCTATCTTCTTCTATCTTCTTTTATTTTCTTCTTCGGAAGGCCAGCAGGAATGGGAATTATCCATGAGTGGTAGCGCGTATAATGATCAATATTACAATCGTACAAATGAAAAATGCCATTTTTTTCCAAATGAAACAATATTGCTAATCAACGATTGTTCTTATTCACCCCCAGGTCCCGCATGAACTGCGTCGTGGAGAAGCGCAAGAACGAGGAGTTGGTGGACCACCAGGCGCGCAATCTGCAGCTGCCCTTCGGCCTCAACCTGACCACCGCGCCCCGTCTGCAGAGAGTCACCGGGGAGCGCATGGCCATCTTCTGCGAGAGCGGAGACGATAATAACAGGTACACATACACTTGCACCACCATTATTGTGATGTTTACTATTGGATGCCGTTACCTAACAACTGTGGGTCGGTAACATTTTTTTTTGAAACTTTCTGAAGGATGATTTGACGATTCATTTCGCAAAAGGTTTTTGTAGATTTTCACAAACGTTGAACTCAAAATATCCGTTTCCATCTCGATGTTATTTGACGATTTCTTTCAAAATAACTATTCATATATGTACTTGTTTTTGTGAATACCGCACAAGAGTCCCAACTGCTCCCAACCATCTGGAGCCAGTGAGATTATGGCATCCCCAATTGGGGTATGTTGTGAGACTGAAGGAATAGGGGAGGAAGGTAGGGAAGTACCTGGCTATTCAAAGCCATTTCAAGCAACGTCTCGATTTTGAACACTAGTCTTTCACCAGGGCGATACTGAAAGTATCTACTACTCTGGAAATAATATGTTATAAATTAATATTTTGTGAAATTACACAAATTAATCAAATTAAATTTACTTGCGTACGCCAGGATTTAAACCGCGACCTCCGGAGGCCGTCGCGATGTATTTTGCGATGAGAAATTTTGATTTCCCCGGTAATTTTAGGACTTGAGATATGACCCATTGAAGTTTCCTATTGAAAACTACTTTGTTAATATTCTTTATTTCATATGGAAATGTGTTGAAATTAAAGTACAATTAAACAAGTATTAAATGATTAAATAGTAAGTAAGAAATTGGTGTATATGACAAATTTTCTTATTGAAAGAAGATCGTTTCGGTAATAACTCGCATGTATAGGTTATTATTATTATATAGACCATTTATAATATTGAAACTGTCAATTCCATTTTAATATAATTTTTTGATTAAAAAACCTGCGTAACTTTTTTCCACTTGTTTATTTTGGATTGGACCGGTTTCACCATATCACAGGCATCTTCAGACTGGCACAATTACAACTAAATCTATGGTATATATAGTATCTGTCAGGAGTGAGTCCCATTGCTTTCTAATATTATACATTTTTGACTTGAAATTTGTTTTATTTCTGACAGAACGGCTTTACAATTATATTTAAAACTACTTTCGGGTTGGTGTACCATAATGTAATCCGTCTTCCAGAAGGCAATATGACTCACTCCTGACAGATGCTATATGTACCATAGATTTAGTTGTAATTGTGCCACTCTGAAGATGCCCGTGATAGGGTGAAACCGGTCCGATCGAAAATAAACGAGTGGAAGAAAGTTAAAAATGTTTTTTTATAAAAGAAAAATACATATATAGACAAAAAATGATAATTTTTTTCTTTTCTGACAATCGAGCATGCTACAAGGGCAGTTATTCTACCTTAGAAGTAATTACGGCTTCTCTCATGGTCGATCTATGTCGCAATGTTACGACCGAACCTAAGACTTGGCTGCTGACACCTGTAATTTGCTTGAATTTGAAAATAATCCAACGATGAAGATCTCCAATACTGTCATTTGTTATTGAAAGACACGATACAAGTGAGAATAGTGCCAAGTGAGAAACTAATGTTGACAGGCTCATAATGTATTTACACATGTATTGGAGCTTATCCTCGACGCACGCATATTTGTCTATGTATTATGTATCATAGAATAAAGAATACTTACTTAATTCCTTTAATGGAGATATAAATGGTAGCCGATGTGCCTTTTACTTAGTACCCATTGGTTCTAGCCCCGAGAGTCACAAACTCAGAAAATACAGCTCTTTGTCTGCATTGTATATTGCCATTCCAATAGATTGAAATGAAATGACTATGAAATAATTTTTTTTGGTCCGAATGCCAGACCCTTGCTCATGAAACACGCGTACCCCACATTTCCTCTGTTCTTTTTTATTCCATGGCATATATCCATGTTTACATTATTTGACTTATTCATAATTGTTTTTTCTTGTATCAAAATGTATTCAATACAAAATATAATATGTTAGTCGTCTTGTGTACTTTCAAATCTGTGACGTGGAAACTATTAAATTCAATATTAATTTGACACATCTCTGAAAATACGAATGCGTCGGAAATAATGTGATCTGTTATTCACCTAAATATTGAAAAAAAGGAAGATTTTTGCAACGCTGACGACAGATGTCGCTGTCGAAAAGGCAGTGTTTAGTTTATCCGCTGTGAGAGCGCCATCTGTGAATGTTTGCATTTAGTTAACATCACCAGAGATTTGCGTTTCTCATTTGAGTTTGCGTGAGCATTTTTCAAGGCTTTGCTGTTTGCACGGGTTTGAAACATGGATTACTCCAAACACAGTTTCGCAATATGTTGACAGCAAGTCTAATATTAATTATTACTTTCTTTGCAGAGACATGCCTGAGGGTGTAGAGGTGCTGAGCGGCTTCCCAGTACCCCTAGGCGGGCCCGTGCGTCTCCCCCTCAACTTCCCCATCCACCAGAATGCCGGCCCCGCCTTCCGCCCGCCCATGCCCGCCCAACACATGCAGGTAGGAACAGTCATAGCACAGTTAATGATCTTAGCTTTTTTGAGACGATTTTTGAGAAAAGCTTTTATTTTACTTTTTATTTTATTTATTTAGGTCTATCAACATTGCTTCATATCAACCCACTTACAAATACAATGATGATAACTGGTACTATTACTAATTAATTATTAATTATAGACACATACATGATTGCTAATAAAGAAAGAAGCATATAACTAGATGCTACATCTACTAAAAATTAATTTTTTTTTTTTTTTTTATAATTAAAGAAAATTCCTGTAGAAAATTAATGTACACTACCTAATTTAAATTAATTAAATGATTTGCAGGCAGCTAATGATGCAACCTTGTTAAATAGATCGAATGATTATTATATGTCTTGTTAAAAGTACGATTTTTTACTTTACAATTTACTGACTGAAAAAACATAATGGAATATTATCGAAGAATTCGGCTACCACAGAAACTAATCCGGTAACGACTTGTCGGATTATAGTGAACCCTGCAGTACCAAGAGTCTAATGCTGTCACTCCAGTCTTGCGTTTCTTCAAAGAGCCATTTTAAATTTTAGGTTCTATGTGTGTTTTGTGATAAAGAAATAACATCAAAATCCAAAACTAAATAACATTTTCGTTCTTAATAATAAACAATCGGAATATTTTTGAGACATTCTTGCCATTTGCATTTTATTATATAGTGTTTTTCGAAATGTGAAAGATTATGCTATATTTTAGAGCATTTACACATAATTATAGATATAGGGTTCCAGCAGTACCGACACCCTAAGCTATTTTCAATATATTTTCTAAACCCATTAAGGTAGTTACCACATAACTTTAGATAAATGCTTATTGTTTTATTACTCATTAATAAATTGAGGGAATAACGCTTTTTTTGTGAAACAATAGTTTTATTATAAAAATACGGAACATAAAAAAAACCAACATTGGAAAAAGCGTCTGTCAGAATCGGTCATAGGATAATAAAGAGGTGACGTTGCATGAGGCAGTGATCACAATTTTACCAGTTTGATCATTCTGATACGTTATCAAATGCTTCATGCACACATGCTAACAGTTCCTACATTAAATCTAGCCTTCGTCATGTGATTCTATAACTGGTGAACATGTTGTCGTTTCCTCGGTAGCTTTTCTTGTTAATCTAACCTTTTTTATTGACGTCTTTCACGCTTCTTTTTTTTCAAATAAAACATACAACGAAGTTGCACTTCCTTAAATTGTCAACCGAATTCATTATGGAACTTTTAATTGGTATATTATATTTGATTTTACATTAACAGGTTTGCAAAGCAAATATATGAAAATATAAAAAAATATATAAAAATAACACAAACAAACGGTACATGCTTGAAATATAAAGATACAATTTTAAGAAATACGTAATAATATGTTACATACAAAACAGTATTTTGCAAGAGAGAAAAAGTTTACCTGTCAGAATCTACAAAGTTTAGCAGGACTGTCATCAGAATACTGTTTAATATACATAGTTTAACAAATAGTTTTTTTTTAAAATAAGATTTCAAAATGTCATTTCGAGATTTGTTAAAAGCATACACATGCCTTAATTCTTCATCTTTCATTGCTGTGTACCTACAAAACAAACAAAAAAATACATTTAAAGTAATTTGTGCTCAATCGAAGACCGATTCTGCAAGAATTAAAAAAAAATCATTGCAACGGTTTGGAATCACATAAGTTTTCATAAAGGAAATAAAGAACACGTGGATAAGAATGCTTGGCATCAAAGTGATATGATAATGCCTAAAATATATATTTTCAAGACAAAAACTATTCCCAAAAAACGAAAATCGCTCTAGCCACAGGATAAATAACGTACTTGAAGTACCTTTGTGTAAAACTGGGCTTGCGCAGAGACATGCTTTTTTTATTGCTCCTAAATTTTTTAATTGTCTATCTACAGAATGT